>LNAC01001471.1:72515-174729 GCA_002007465.1 Ailurus styani
CCCCCCACCCTGCCCCTCAAGTTCCTCATATCAGAGAGATCATATGATAATTGTCTTTCTCTAAAATCAGGCATTTCTTTGCAAAACAATAACCAGGAAAAAATCTTCATTATCTTTCCTGTTTATTATTATTATTTGCCCCAGGGATACGGGTCTGTGAGTCATCAGGCTTACACGTTTTATATAACTCACCACAAAGTCCATAAACTCCACAAAGTCACCCTCCACAAAGTCCATAACCCAGCCACCCTATACCTACCCTCCCACCCCCCAGTAACACTCAGTTTGTTTCATGAGATTGAGAGTCTCTTGTGGTTTGTCTCCTTCCCAATCCCATCTCATTTCATTATTTTTCCCTCCATACGCCCACGACCCCCCAACCTGCCCTTCAACTTCCTCATATCAGAGAGATCATATGATAATCGTCTTTCTCTGACTGACTTATTTCGCTTAGCATAATACCCTCTAGTTCCATCCACATCTTTGCAAATGGCAAGATTGCATTTCTTCTGATGGCTGCATAGTATTCCATTGTATATGTATACCACATCTTCTTTACCCATTCATCTGTTGATGGACATCTAGGTTCTTTCCATAGTTTGGCTGTTGTGGACATCACTGCTATAAACATTCGGGTGCATGTGCCCCTGATGATCACTAGCTTTCTATCTTTAGGGTACATAACCACTAGTGCAAATGCTGGGTCAAAGGGTAGCTCTATTTTCAACTTTTTGAGGAACCTCCATACTGTTTCCCAGAGTACCTGCACCAGCTTGCATTCCCACCAACAATGTAGGAGGCCTTCCCTTTATCTGCATCCTCAACAACATCTGTCATTTTCTGGTTGTTGATTTAAGCCATTCTGACTGGTGTGAGGTGGTATCTCACTGTGGTTTTGATTTTTATTTCTCTAATGCTGAGTGATGTTGAACACTTTGTCGTGTGTCTGTTGGCCATTTGGATGTCCTCCTTGGAGAAACGTCTGTTCATGTCTTCTGCCCATTTCTTGACTGGGTTATTTGTTCTATGGGTGTTGAGTTTGAGAAGTTCTTTCTAGATTTTGGATACAAGCCCTTTATACGGTATGTAGTTTGCAAATATCTTCTCCCATTCAGTTGGTTTTCTTTTCTTTTTGTTGACTGTTTCCTTTGCTGTGCAAAAGCTTTTAATCTTGATGAAGTCCCAATAGTTCATTTTTGCCCTTGCTTCCCTTGCCTTTGTCAATGTTCCGAGGAAGAAGTTGCTGTGGCTGAGGTCGAAGAGGTTGTTGCCTGTGTTCTCCTCAAGGATTTTGATGGAATCCTGTCACACATTAAGGTCTTTCATCCATTTTGAGTCTATTTTTGTGTGTGGTGTAAGGAAATGATTCAGTTTCATTTTTCTGCATGTGGCTGTCCAGTTTTCCCAACACCATTTGTTGAAAAGACTCTTTTTCCCAGGACATTCTTTCTTGCTTTGTCAAAGATTAGTCGATGATAGAGTTGAGGGTCCATTTCTGGGCTCTTAATTCTGTTCCACTGATCTATGTGTCTGTTTTTGTGCCAGTACCATACTGTCTTGATGATGACACCTTTGTAATAGAGCTTGAAGTCTGGAATTGTGATGCCACCAGCTTTGGTTTTCTTTTTCAACATTCCTTTGGCTATTCGGGGTCTTTTCTGGTTCCATATAAATTTTAGGATTATTTGTTCCATTTCTTTGAAATGAATTGAGGGTATTTTGATGGGGATTGCATTAAATATGTAGATTGCTCTAGGTAGCATAGACATTTTCACAATATTTGTTCTTCCCATCCATGAACATGGAATGTTTTTCCACTTCTTTGTGTCTTCCTCAATTTCTTTCATGAGTACTTTATAGTTTAATGAATACAAATTTTTTGCCTCTTTGGTTAGGTTTATTCTTAGGTATCTTATGGTTTTGGTGCAATTGTAAATGGGATCGACTCCTTAATTTCTCTTTCCTCTGTTTTGTTGTTGGTATATAGAAATGCAACTGATTTCTGTGCATTGATTTTATATCCTGACAATTTACTGAATTCCTGTATGAATTCTAGCAGTTTTGCAGTGGAGTCCTTTGGGTTTTCCACATAAAGTATCATATCATCTGCAAAGAGTGAGAGTTTGACTTCTTCCTTGCCGATTTGGATGACTTTTATTTCTTTTTGTTGTCTGATTGATGAGGCTAAGACTTCTCATACTATGTTGAATAGCAGTGGTGATAGTGTACAGCCCTGCCCTGTCCTGACTTTAGGGGAAAAGCTCTCAGTTTTTCTCCATTGAGAATGATATTTGCTGTGGGTTTATCTTAGATGGCTTTGATGATTTTGAGGTATGTACCCTCTATGCCTACACTGTGAAGAGTTTTGATCAAGAAAGGGTGCTGTACTGTCAAATGCTTTTTCAGCATCCATTGAGAGGATCATTTGTTTTTTTTTTTTTCTCTTATTAATGGCTGGTATCACATCAATTGTTTTGCGAATGTTCAACCAAACTTGCGACCCCGGGAATAAATCCCACTTGGTCATGGTGAATAATCCTTTTAATATGCTGTTGGATCCTATTGACTAGTATTTTGTTGAGGACTATTGCATCTGTCTTCATCAAGGATATTGGTCTGTAATTCTCCTTTTTGATGGGGTCTTTGCCTGGTTTGGGGATCAAGGTAATGCTGGCTTCATAAAATGAGTTTGGAAGTTTTCTTTCCATTTCTATTTTTCGGAACAGGTTCAGGAGACTAGGTATTAATTCTTCTTTAAATGTTTGGTAGAATTCCCCTTGGAAGCCATCTGGCCCTGGGATTATTTTTGTTGGGAGACTTTTGATAACTGCTTCAATCTCCTTACTGGTTATGGGTCTATTCAGGTTTTCAGTTTCTTCCTGGTTCAGTTTTGGTAGTTTATATGTCTCTAGGAATGGATCCATTTCTACCAGATTGTGATATTTGCTGGTGTAGAGTTGCTCATAATATTTTCTTGTAATTGTTTGTATTTCTTTGGTGTTGGTTGTGATCTCTCCTCCTTCATTCATGATTTTATTAATTTGAGTCCTTTCTCTTTTCTTTTGGATAAGTCTGGCTAGGGATTTATCAATCTTATTAATTCTTTCAAAGAATCAGCTATTAGTTTTGTTGATTTGTTCTACTGTTCTTTTGGTTTCTATTTCATTGATTTCTGCTCTGATCTTTATGATTTCTTTTCTCCTGTTGGGTGTAGGCTTTCTTTGCTGTTCTTTCTCCAGCTCCTTTAGGTAAAGGGTTAAGTTGCATACTTGAGACCTTTCTTGTTTCTTGAGAAAGGCTTGTATTGTTATATACTTTCCTCTCAGGACTGCTTTTGCTGTGTCCCAAAGATTTTGAACAGTTGTGTTTTCATTTTCCATGACTTTTTTTAATTCTTCATTAATTTCCTGGTTGACCCATTCATTCTTGAGTAGGATGTTCTTTAGCCTCCATGTATTTAAGTGCATTCCAATTTTCCTCTTGTGGTTGAGTTCCAGTTTCAGAGCATTATGGTCTGCATATATGCAGGGAATGATCCCAATCTTTTGGTACCCGTTGAGACCTGATTTGTGACCAAGAATATGGTCTATTCTGGAGAATGTTCCATGTGCACTAGAGAAGAATGTGTGTTCTGTTGTTTTGGGATGGAATGTTCTGAATATATCTGATGTCCCACTGGTCCAGGGTGTCATTTAAAGCCTTTATTTCCTTGTTGATCTTTTGCTTTGATGAGCTATCCATTTCAGTAAGGGGGGTGTTAAAGTCCCCTCCTATTATTGTATTATTGTTAATATGTTTCTTTGATTTTGTTATTAATTGGTTTATAGAATTGGTTGCTCCCACGTTAGGGGCATAGATATTTATAATTGTTAGATCTTCTTGTTGGACAGATCCTTTTAGTATGATATAGTGTCCTTCCTCATCTCTTATAATATTCTTTGCCTTAAAATCTAATTTATCTGATCTACGGATTGCCATTCCAGCTTTCTTTTGATGTCCATTCCATGGTCAATTATTTTCCACCCTCTCACTTTAAATCTGGAGGTGTCTTTGCGTGTAAGATGAGTTTCTTGTAGACAGCATATCGATGGATCTTGTTTTTTTATCCATTCTGATACCCTGTGTCTTTTAGTTGGGCATTTATTCCATTGACATTAGGGATAACTATTGAGAGATATGAATTTACAGCCATTGTATTGCCTGTAAGGCGACTGTTACTGTATATTGTGTCTCTTCCTTTCTGATCTATGTTTCTTTTAAGCTCTCTCTTTGCTTAGAGGACCCCTTTCAATATTTCCTGTAGGGCTGGCTTGGTGTTTGCAAATTCCTTGAGTTTTTGTTTGTCCTGGAAGCTTTTTATCTCTCCTTCTATTTTCAATGACAGCCTAGCTGGATATAGTATTCTTGGCTGCATATTTTTCTCATTTAGTGCTCTGAATACATCATGCCAGTTCTTTCTGGCCTGCCAGGTCTCTCTGGATAGGTCTGCTGTCAGTCTAATATTTCTACCATTGTATGTTACAGACCTTTTGTCCTGAGCTTCTTTCAGGATTTTCTCTTTGTCACTAAGACTTGTAACTTTTGGTATTAGATGTTGGGGTGTGGACCTATTTTTATTGATTTTGAAGGGGGTTTTCTGTGCCTTCTGGATTTTGATGCTTGCTCCCTTTGCCAAATTATGCAAATTCTGTACCATGATTTTCTTCAATATACCTTCTGCCCCTCTCTTTCTCTTTTTCTTCTGGGATCCCAATTATTCTAATATTATTTCGTCTAATAGTATCACTTACCTCTCGAATTCTCCCCTCATGGTCCAGCAGTTGTTTGTCTCTCTTTTCCTCTGCTTCTTTTTTCTCTGTCATTTGGTCTTCTAAATCACTAATTTTGTGTTCTGCCTCATTTATCCTAGCAGTAAGAGCCTCCAATTTTGATTGCACCTCTTTAATAGCTTTTTTGATTTCAACTTGGTTAGATTTTAGTTATTTTCTTTATCCAGAAAGGGTTTTCATTTCTCCAGAGAGGGATTCTCTATTATCTTCCATGCTTTTTTTGATCCCAGCCAGCCCCTTAAGAATCGTCACTCTGAACTATAATTCTGTCATATTACTAATGTCCACATTGATTAGGTCCCTAGCCATTGTTACTGCCTCTTGTTCTTTTTTGTATGTTGATTTTTTCCGCCTTGTCATGTTATGTGGATAAGAATAGATGGATGAGAGAACAAAATACTAAAGCGTAGCAATGACCCCAGAAAAATATACACTGACGAATCAGAAGAGACCTGAAACTGGGGGGGCGGGGGGAAGAAAGAGGGGAAAACAGCAAAATAAAACCAAAAACAAACAAACAAAAACAAGAAAAATATAAAACAAAACCCTATATCTATATCTATATTATCTATTTCTATTTCTGTATCTATGTCTGTCTTTGACTCTATCTCTATATCTATCTCTATCTATATCTTTTTGACTGGTGAATTGAACAGTCCCTATATGTTTACAAAAAATAAGGTTAAACACAATGAAGTGATTAAATGTGACTACAACAATTAAAATTTAAAAAGATTAAAAAGTGTTGATAAGATATAATTTTTAAAAATGTTAAGATAGGAAAGAGGAAAAAATTTAAAAGAAAAAAGTAAGAAAAAATAAAATTCAAATAATTTAACTTTGAATGACTAAAGGATCATGGGAAAATGCCATGAATTCTCTGTGTTGCTTTTCCCTAGTTCTGGAGTTCCACAATTCTCAGTTATCTCTGAATTTGGTCTTGGCTGGATGTTCTTGTTGATCTTCTGGGGGAGGGGCCTGTTGCTGTGATTCTCAAGTGTCTTTTCCTGAGGTGGAATTGCACCACCCTCACCAGGGACCAGGCTAAGTAATCACCTTAGGTTCGCTCTCAGGAGCTTTTATTCCCTGAACACTTTCCATACAGCTTTGGAGGATGGGAATGAAAACATCAGCCTCCTAATCTCTGACCTGGAGGAACTGAGAGCTCAGGACCTCACTCCTTAGTATGCTCATAGAGAAAAGCAGTCAGTCCCTCCTGTCTCCATGGTCTCTGGTTGCACTTCGAGCTCACCCAGCCTGTGACTGAGTGTTTCTATCTCTGGTGTGAGGCCATGTCTTGAATCCCCAAACCCAGCAGATTCCTGTGGTGCGCTCCTATGCCGCGCTCCTCCCAGAGGAGGAAGGAGGGGGGTCTCTCCAGATCTGCCACCTGTGGGGTCACCCTTCAAAGAGCAGTGGCCCGACTGTACTTTGAATCATTGCCCAAGGTAACACAGAGCTGAGAGACACCTTCTCAACTTGGCTCCATCTCTCCAGTCAGCTTCTCCTCTCTGATACCTGGGAGATCTGTCACGCTCAGACACCCCTGGTCTTTTTGTGTCCCTGTGGGTCCTGAGACCACACTGTCCCCGCAAGGGCTTCACACACACACACACACCCCACTTAACCTCTGGGGCGATGTCCCTCAGTGGACCAGACTTCTAAAAGTTCTGATTTTGTGCTCCACTGCTCTCTCACTTGCCAGGAGCTGGCCTCTCCCCCAGGGGTCTATCTTCCCCTCGCTTCAGATTCACTTCTCTGCACATCCTACATTCTAGAAAGTGGTCAATTTTCTGTTCCTAGAATTGCTGCTCTTCTTCTCTTTGATCTTCTGTTGACTTTGTAGGTGTTCAGAATGGTTTGATAACTATCTGGGTGAATTTGTGGGACCTGATGGTAATCGGTTTCCTACTCGTCTGCCATCTTGCTCCTCTTCCTTCTTCTTCATGATCTTGAACAGGAAAAATTGCAATGTGTTAAGAGTACCCCGACCTTAACCCATATTCCTAATCAATTTACTAAAATAAAATGGAAACACAGTAAAACATTTTCCACGAAAAACAATTTTATTGTTAAAATGAAACTTCTTATAGCATTTATTTCTGGTCACAAAATAACTAATATTTTTGTTTAAAAATGTAGTTGCTTTGTTTGAAGTTTCATTTTGTAATTTTGTGTAAAAACCATAAACACTATATGATACAGCACACAAAATATCAGACAATAAATAAATATAGTGAGAAAAATGCAGAAAAAAATTACATATAGTGAACTATTGTCTATCAAGCAAAGTGGAGGCTTGGAAAATGAAGAAAGTTGAAAATAGAGGAGAATTGAAGTAATCACTTTCCCACTGGTTAAGAAAAATGAGAGAGTTGAATATTGAAGGTGCAATGTCAAGCAAACTAAGGAATCAACATTTTATTAGCAGTCCCTGCCCATGCAGTCTTGCAGGGAAAAAAAAGAGAATCTTTTATAAGCTATTAACATTGATAAGTAAGTTTAGCAAATTGGCTGTATTTCAGGTTAACCAGCAAAATCCAATGGATTTCTATATGTAAACAACAGACAATTATAACATGAAATTTTAAAATAATACCATTTAAAAAATCATAGAATAACATCAACTATCTAGAAATTAGTAAATAAAATCTACTCCACAGTAATCTAAAAAAATACTTTTGCCAAAATTAAACAAATTAAAGATATACCATGTTAATATATTGGAAGACTCAGTATACCAAAGATATTAATTCTCCAAAAAAAAGTCAGTTCTTCCCATCATTAATTTGTGGTGGGAAACTGACAAGATAATTCTAAATTTCATGTGGAGTAGTTAGATGAATGGATAGCCATATTTACTAAAGCTGCAGCAATCAAGACAGTGTGGAATTGGTGCAAGGACAAATATATATACATATGGAACAAAATAGGAAGTCTAAAATCAGACACAAAAGTGGTCACTTGGTTTGTGACCAAGGTTCTACTGCACTGCAGTGAGATAAGGATGGTCTTTTAAATAAATAAATAATACTGAATCAATTGGACATTCACATAGGGAAAAAAAATGAATTTTACCCTTACCTTACACCGGGTAAACTCCATACGAAAACATAAAAAGTAAAAATGATGAAATTTCTAGGATATAATATATAATAACCACATCTTTATGGTATCTTTATGACCTTGGGATTGGAAAAATTCTTTTTCTTTCTTTTGTATTGAAGTAAAGTTGATATATAATGTTATATTAGTTATATTAGTTTCAGGTTATATACAAATAGTGATATTAGTTTCAGTTTATATACAATGTTATATTAGTTTCAGGTATACAGCATAGTGATATGACAATTCTATGCATTATGCAATGCTCACCATAGTAAGTAAAGTTACCATACCAAATTATTACAATGTTTTTGACTATATTCCCTATACTGTGCTTTTCATCCCCATGACTTATTTATTTTATAATTGCAAAACAAAACAAATGAACAAACAAACAGAAATTGACTCATAAATACAGAGAACAAACTGGTGGTTGCCAAAGGGGAGAAGGATGGGGCAATGGGCAAAATAGGTGAAGGGGATGAATGGGCAAAGCTTTCTTAAATTAAATTTTAAAAAAAGCATGAGTATAATAGAGAAACTTAACAAATTGGACTTTTATAACAATTATGCACTTCTTTTTATCAAAAGATACAAATAAGAACATGAAAAAGTAAGTTAGAGAATGGGGATAGTATTTGCTCTACTTATGCCAAAAAGCATATAATATAATATATAAAGAAATCTCAAAAATCAATAAGAAAAAGCCAATCTCTCTAATTTTTTAAGTGGGCAAAGAACTTGAGCAAAAATTTCTTAAAAGTGCCAATAACATAAAAAAAGAACATGACTTAAAAGTTATGCCAATAACATTTAAAAAAAATGGGGCACCTGAGTGGCTCAGTCTGTTGAGTGTCCAACTATCAATTTCAGCTCAGGTCATGACCTCAGAGTTGTGGGATCCAGCTGGTGGTTGGCTCAGTGCTCATCATGGAGTCTTCTTGGGATTCTCTCTCTCCTCCTTCTGTCCTTCTCCTTCTCCATGCTGTTTCTTACTCTCTAAAATAAGTAAATAAATCTTAAAAAAAAAAGTTTTCAACCTCATTAGTAATCATTAAAATCCAAATAAAAATCACACTCCAGGAAACAAACCGAGAGTTACAGATGGGAGGGATGTGGGGGTGGGGTGGGGTAACAGGGCATGTGTTGTGATGAGCACTGGGTGTTATGCACAACTAATGAATCATTGAATGAATGAATCATTGAATGAATTGTTGAGCAGTACATAAAAAACTAATGATGTACTATATGTTGACTGACTGAACATAATAATACAAAAACAAACAAACAAACAAAAAAAAACAAAAATCCACCCTACAACGAATACTACTTCACACCATGCAATTGGTGAGTATTAAAATAAAAACAAAAGAAGTTATGATACCAAATCTGGGTGAGGATGTGAAACAATAGAATACTTATTCACTATTGCTGGAAATGTTAATTGGCACAACCACTTTGGACATGTGTTTGGCAATAATAGTAAGAATATATGTAAATTATGAATCAGTAATTCCATTACTAGGAATATACCTAGCAAAAATACATACATATGCTCACCAAATGATATATACTAGAATGCTCACAGCTGCATTATTCATAAAATGATAAGTAGAAATCATATGCATCTCCACTAACAGCAGAAAAAATTAATGATATATTCTTATAATGAAGTAGTATTCCACAGTGAAAAAGAACTACCATTCCACTCAACATAGGTGAATTTCATAAACATAATGCCTGAGAGAAAAGAATACATGATGTATTTTTCCATTTATAAAAACAGGCCAACTTGACCTTTAAGTGAATGAAGGTGGGTAGGTAGTAAATAAGTAAGGGAAAGAATAGCTTCTGGGGTGCTAGTATTATTCTATTTCTTTTTTGTTTGAGCAGGCTTATATGGGTGTTTTCATTTATAAAAATTCATAAAGGTATATCCTTATGATTTTCTGTATGTATTATACCTCAGTAAAAGTTTACATGAAAATATGTACAGATTGATGATTGATAGATTACATAGATAAATGTTGATGGATATAAATAGATGATAGATAGATAGATAGATAGATAGATAGATAGATAGATAGATAGACAGAGAACAGAGTCCTTTGGCCTGGGTTGAGGCTACATGTCAGGTAGCTTTATCTTTCCTCAATGCTTTATGAAAAATTGCATCTTACTCAATTTGGTCACTCCTAAAAATAGGTAGATGTACAAAAAAGATATGTTTCTTCTTGAGGTGCTCCCTCGACTACTTCTCCAGGTCATCTGTAACCATAAGGATTCTAACCAATCTAACCATAAGGATTCTGATTGGCACTTCATATACCATGAGTTCTTTGGTATGGCTAGCTGAGGAGATGTGGTAGTACACCCAGCCATCTGATAAATGGACATGTAGATTAAGTGTCTTCCTGTAAAGGATCCATTCTCTTAACTAGACTTGTCTTCTACTTTCCATTAAAATGTAATTTTTACATAAATTTTCATGAAAATTAATGCATTTTCACATTCATCTGACATCATTTGGTGTTTACATCACAAGAGTAATAGGTTGAGAGATCCATGAGACAAGAGGTGTGTCTTTATATCCATCACTTTTCATCAAGCCCAATGTAAATATTTATCATTGATTAATGTATGAGGTATTCTAGCTATGTTTCTCAACTTGGAGTCCATGGAAATGGGGATGCAAAAGTTGGTTTTAGAGGATCTGTTAGTTAATAGAAATTATATGTCAATTATTTGTGTAGCATACACGCAAGTTTCTGGCAAGATATTTATAGCTTGTATTTGATTGTCAAAATTATCCTTACCTTAAAAAAAAGCTTAGGCTATCTAGAGAATTTTGAATGCAACAATTATCAAGAGAGTGCCAAGCAGCAAATAGGTTTGGATAGTTTGATTAATAGAATGGTACAGTAGCTTTGGGACATTTGCCTGCACCTTAAATCACTCTGAAGTCAAATAACAGCTACTGTTGCTGCATAAGTCTTTAGATAATTTGAATTTATTGTGAACTTGACTTCTGGAAGATGATTTACATATGTTGATTCTTTGGTCATCATTGTTAGGATGCCAGTGTTGGTGGCGTGGACCACCTGGAGCCCTTTGTTTGCTCTCTTCTCTCTACCTTGGTGCTCCTTCTCAGGACAGGACTCAGACATGTTCCTAGCACAGGACTGGGAGAATCAGGAGACTCATTTTCAGAGATGTTTGCTTTGCCATTTTCCAGAGTTGTTTGCATTTTTAAGACAGCTTTAATTCCAATTCAAACACAGGTCCCTGCAATGGGGGAGGCCGGGGGAAGGATAGTAAATATCCAACCAATGTCCAGGTACTAGACCAGGCGCCAAGGATGGGAGATGAACCCAGTACACTTAATGCCTGTCTCCTGGAATTTAGACATAAACAGTAATTGAGCAGCTTTTATGAACAACTAAATGCTGCATGTCTTATGGATGATATGGAGATGAAAAAGATAAGAGGCATAAGGGACATAACTCCCTATAAGAAAACTAAGCCCCACATGTGGATCTTCTGCCACATGAGGGCTGCCATGTGCTTAGGGACATTGGCCATTTACCATGCACTGTGCCAGGTGCTTTACACATACTATCTGACTTAATCCTCACAGTAGCTCTGTGAGATAATAATTACCTCTATTCCACAGACATAAAACAGATGCTCAGACTAATTATGAAACCTGCCTGAGAATGCTAATAAATGCTGTAAAGAAAATGTCACTACTGGGAACTTGGCTAAGCTGTGTAACAGGTCACATATTACTGAGTCTCACAGAAGAACAAAGTCAGAATCCTGTGGGATTAGAAGAGGTTCAATACAGCCTAGATCCTTTGGGAGAATGTCTGATATTTACACAACATGATTGACTAGTACTGTGTTAAAGATGGTGAGAGAAGCAAGGGTGGGGCGGGGGACGGCTGCTATTAGGGGCTAATATAGTCGAGATGCAGTTTCCTTTAGGCAGAACCTCTAAAACAAGGGGAAAAAAGACAATTATCTCAGGTGATGAGAAGCTGTGCCTAATGAAGGATGGAGTGAGCATTTATCCAAAAATGGGAGGAGATGAGGTTTACACGCAGGTGAGAAGTTAGTGTTTGTTCCCATAGATCCCTGAAATGATCAAATGGAAGTATGGTATCTTCTAAGTCTACACTCCTGGAGAATTTGATGGTTAAATAAATACTTACCTTCAGACACAAACATCTAAGGATTGCTTTGTAGTACGGGAGCTCATTTACTTAATCAGGGGGCTCTGAAATTCTTTGTACTCCTCCCAATAACTTTCCTTTCACTCTATTTCCCCTTCTTTCTTTCTATGTTTCTTTCCATGTAGATGACTTTAGTTTCCAAGACTGTACCCTCTCCTCCCACCTCTTCCCTGACAATCTGTTCAGGTCCTTCTTTGTTCATTCCCTACTTCTGCAGCAAAATCCCTAGGAACCAGACTGGCAAGAGTAATACTCTCCTGGGGTTAGTTTGACAGGGGTGTGGGCAGGAGCAGGAGAGGAAACAAAGGTTGTGGGAAAAGAATAATCTAAACGTTGGAGGAGTGAGAAAGAAGAAAAGCTAGAAATATTACATGTTAACAACACTATGCAAAGGACCGTAGTAAAAAAGCTAGGGATATTTAAATAAGGTTTGGAGTTTAGCTAATACTAATGTATTGAAGTTAACTTCTTAGTTTTAGTAAGAGTTCCATAATTATGTAAGACATTAACACTAGGGAGAGTAATATCACCAAGATGGTGGAGAAGGAAATCTAAGCCTCCATCTCTTCACAAAGATCAATTATTAAACACCTACCAGTGAACAAAAACATCTCTGGAAATGCTCAGGAGTCCACCTAAGAAACTTCTGCAACACCGTGGAACAAAACACTGGAGAATAACTGCACAAAAAGGGGAGGAAGAATGGGTCATATTTTAAAGCATCATCACATCCCCAGGACAGCATTGCTCAGCTACAAGAGGGAACTGTCCAGTTAGAATTTCCCATGCCAGGAAAGTGAAAGCCAGGTAAACAACCAGCTTCCTCAGGCTTTGGAGACACGACATAAAGGACCTACTTTGGTTTCACTGCATTTGGAGATGAGAACGGCTGAGACATATTGAGCAGTCATGGAACAAGAAAGAAAATCAGGTAACTATCAATATCCGCCATGAAGTGGGAGGGACTGCATTTTCCAGGGATTAGCTCTGCAGAGGGTTTCAGCACCTTTTACCACTGAAGAAATCCATGGCCAGCATAGCAGTCACAGATCCCCTGTAGATTTCACTGATTTTTGCCTCACAGGTATTTGCCTTTGCAGACAGCAGCCACCTGAGTCCCTCCCCATACCCTAGGCTAGGCATCAGTTCTTGCACACTCTGTGGACCCTACATGGGGCTCACCAAAGACCACACAGTTGTCAGTTCTGTGAACCCTACTGTCCTGATCCAGTGGGTCACCATGCCTTCCTATACATGAGCCACACCCCACATACCCACACTCAATGCCTACATCCCTAGACACATGGTCATAAGGTGTTTCAATGTGCTCACTCACAGATGATAATCTTTCCCTACCAAAATCAGTCCATAACATCTGGAAGAGGTGACTGCTTCTTCAAATGAAAATACATCTACACAAAGCTACAGGGATCTTGAAGAATCAGGAAAAAATAACTACCAAATGAACACAGTATATTTCCAGTAAGTGACCCAAAAGAAATGGACATTCAGAATTTCCTGTCAAAAGAGTCAGAATAAAAAAATTGTTCTGAAGCTTCTCAGAGAACCACAAGATAACACAGATTTTTAGAAAAATTAATAAAATCAGGGAAATAATACAAGAACAAAATGAGATTTCAACTAAGAAATTAAAAAATAATAACATTAAAAAACCCCACTAATAAGTAAGTGATAGAGCATGGATTCAGTCTTCTGATGCCACATCTTGTTCTCTTTTCAACTCCCTGCCTTGATTTCAAATGGCATATCAAGCCTTTAGACTTCTTTTTCATCCTCCTACCTATGACATTATATAACTTATTGAGCATCTGCTATGTAAAAATAATAGTCCATGTGAATTTTAGGGATTATAAAGCAATAGAATGCAAAGTTCTGCTCTCAAATAATCATAGTTTAATTGGGAGACTAAATATACATGATGCAATTAAAACACAAGTACAAAGCTACATATTTAGAAGTCTAAAGTCATTTAGTATTTCCAACATGCCCACAGACTCTCTGCAACCTACCAACATATAGTCATGAGTTTACAAGTTCTTGATAGTATTTTTAAATTAATTTATTTTGGGATAATATTTTAAATAATGCATTGTCATAAAATTTTTGTCCCAGTGTTTATGTTTGATTTGTATCTACAAATGTATTTCAGCCAAATAATCACCTAGGGCAATAATGTTTAATTTTTGATATGTTGAAGGGCACTGGAGTTGTTTTGTTGTAATGTCCAAAGGACAAAATCATGCTTAATTTGCTGCTAAACTCATTGACTTATTTCACCAGATATAAACATAACAAATATAATGATGCTAATTCACAATTGAAAGATACATTCATGTAATAAAACCTAATTTCTTAAATTATTTAGTAAATTGAAATGTTGATTTGATACCCTGGAAATCATATAGTGTCTCTGAGAAATGTATTACTTTACTAGCGGAAGGCTAATGAGAAAAGGACAAAAGGACTTGATAAGTAAATGATGCATCCTCTCAAAGTGAAAGCCAAATGGCATATCAGTATTCAGTACAAATGAAAATTGCAAGTTTATTTGCATAGTAAGTGTGATGAGAGAATTGAGTCCTCCTACAACTTACTGTAGTATAGACACTCTAAACTAATAAAAACCTGTATCATGGCAATCAGTATTATATTTACATTGCAAGCTAACATACTGTTCCATTCATATTTATTTGCAATCAGAATATCAGTAATGTAGTAGTCAGTGTGCAATGTGTACTCTTTTGTAAAAAGCTAGAACTCAAAACTTTCTTAGGAGAATAGCTCTTGGACTATTGGAGACACTTTGTCCACAGCTGTAGGGACCATAAGTACTTGGGAGTGGATATTCCCTGGGCATCCTTATGCAATGGATAAGTCATTCAGTGAGAATAAAAGCCCAGCTCCCCAGCCTCAACTATAGACAAAATCTGAGGTATACTTTACCCTTCTTAGATGAGGCTAAGGCTAGAAATCCTGGTGAAAGAAAACTGTTATGGAACTTCTTCCCTTTTCCTATTTAGTTTCCACCTTTCTATTCTGTTTCTTCTGAAAACATTTCCTAAATAAGTTACTTTTATGGGAGTCTTTATCTCAGGGACTGTTCCTGTGAACCCCAAACTAAGAAAAGAAGCATGATGAAAATGATTGGCCTTTAGATGCAAAAAAAAAAATTAGCTTATTTAACAAGCTCACTGTTAAAAGGGAAAAATAAAAATCATAATAATTGCAATTCAAAAGAATCATTTTCACAATCAAAAATCAAATCAAGTCATTGGGAACTAAAATCAGGTAAATAATTTCTCACCTAAAGACAGCATCACCAATGTTATCTCTTCAAAAGAACCTCACATTAAATCAAATTATTTATTTTAGCTGTATCAACTTTCTAGAGCTTTTTCGTCTCCTTTTAAAATATGGTTTTGGGGGTGCCTGGGTGGCTCATTCATTAAGAGTCTGCCTTCGGCTCAGGTCATGATCTCAGGGTCCTGGGATCAAGGCCCGTGTTGGGCTCCCTGCACAGCAAGAAGCCTGCTTTTCCCTATCCCACTCCTCCTGCTTGTGTTCCCTCTCTCGCCATCTCTCTCTCTGTCAAATAAATAAATAAAATCTTTTAAAAAATAAAATAAATAAAATAAAATCTGTTTTGTTTCTCAAATTTATGATTGCTATAATTACAAAAATTTTATATGCAACTTTGCTTGTACATATTTAAGTAACATTAAATGGAAACAAGTGTAATTAAAGAGTAAGGGGTCCATCAGGCAGCTCTTACTTTAAAACAGAGTCTACAAACTTTTCCTGTAAAGGTCCAGGTAGTCAATATTAGGCTTTGGGGGCCATACATTTTCTGTTGAAATCATGCAGCTTTGCTGTTATAGTATGAATGAAGCTATAGAAAATACGTAAGCAACTGAGCATGGCTATTCCAGTAAAACTTTTTTAAAGCAGGCAGCAGGCTACAGTGTGATGTAAAAGCTAGAGTTATTTTAAAACTCATGCTTTAAAAACCTGGCACCTTTTCTTTGATAAACAAACAAACAAACAACAAACTACTAACAGAGTGGATGTCAGCAAAATGGAAGAGTAGACAGCTTCAAGTTCCTGCCCCACATCCTTAGAAACATTAAAAAACAAGCAGAAACTGTCAGAACAAACATTGCTAGAACTCTGGAAAACAGTCTGTTTTGAAGTGATAAACAGACTACAGAATCAGAAAAAGAGCAAGTTAAAAGTGATAGGAAAGCTTTGTGGCTTTTTTCCTTTCCCTTGTCTCATATCCTCCTTGAATCAGTAAGTCTTAAAGATGACAACCTCCATTCCCAATGTGGGATCTGGTCTCTGGTTCCAGAAGGAATAGAGATCTTACTTGCAAATCTTTGTTTATGACTATTCTAGGCTACTTGAAAGACAGAAGCAGTTTTTGTTTGCCTAATGTGGAACCAACACAGGGCAGAAAAGTGTCAGGCTATGCTTGAATATATGTAAGACTAACTAAAAACCTGCAATGACTTCAAACAAAATATTATCATTGAGACATGGAATCAACTTCCTATGTCCTAAAGGAAATGATGGAGATAATTTCTTGGGGTATTAGGAAACTCAAAAGCACCTGTTTACAGGGGAACTTAAAAAGCCATGTACAAGGTGATTGCTCAAAAAGATGCTGGAGGACATTCTAATTTTTCACCTCTTACTGATTTCTGGGCTTGGCATAAAACTTGCTAACTATTGGAGAAGTATCTCAGCGAGAGACAACCTGAAAAAAACCAAAAGATTTAAAAAAAAAAAAACTCCTGATATTCAGAGAGATGCAAAGATGGCAGAGGAGTAGGGGACCCTATTTCAACTGGTCCCCTGAGTTGAGCAGGATATCTATCAGACCATTCTGAACACCCATGAAACCAGACTGTAATGTAAGAAGATATATATATGGATCTCTACAAACAGAATATCTCAGTTGGTTGGTCTCAAGGTATGAAGCAGAGAGCTATGATTCTGCGAGCAGATATTGGAAGATAAACGGAAGGGGAGGGAGCCTCTGGTATTCTGCACCACCTGAGCACAATAAACCTTCCATGCTGGGAACTGGGCAGACTTGCAGACCAGTAGCAGTGGGGAAATGACTTTAGGGCAACCCCCCAGAGTGAAACCTGGAGCTTCATGGGTACACGTGCCAAATGGGGGCAGCTGGCAGTTTTAGAAGCACAAAGGTCAGAGAGGTACCTGGACCAGGAAGTGAGGACTGGGAGTGCTGCTGTGGGATGCACAACCCAGGACACTGCAGTTTTTGGCAACACAAACTGAAGTGGGGACAGTTTGTCCTGGAAATCTCACTGAGGGTCAGACTGTGATCTCCCCGTTATGATACAGAAGTTTGGATATGGTCACTTCTGCTCTGACTCTCGGGTTGGGGGAGGGGAGTGATGCAGGAAGCCTCCAGAGAAAGTGGCCAGAGAACAAAAGACCCAGAAAACTGGTTTTCATTGAGGCCATCCCCCCCACAGAGGGAAGGGCAACTCCACCCAAACAGGGTTGCCTGAGTAAAAACACTGCAGCCCCCTCTCCCAGAAGACAGGCTGGAAGAACAAAAGGCTGACAACCCTAAGGTCCCTATAGAACAGATGCATCTTGTGTAGGTTGTGGTCAATAATTTGGACTCCCTACATTCCTTCAACCACCGCTCAAGAGAATGACTAAGAGAAGGAACCCCCAACATAGGAAAGACTCAAAGACTGTGACTTCTGCCACAGAACTAATGGATATGTATATAAGCAAGATGTCAGAAATAGACTTCAGGGTCACAGTTATGCAGACAATAGCTAGGTTGGAGAAAATCATTAATGGCAACAAAGATTCTCTAAGGGCAGAAGTGAGAGCTGATCTAGCAGAACTTAAAAATACTACCACTGAGATCCAATCTAATCTAGACACTCTAACAGCTAGGGTAAATGAGGCAGAAGAACAAATTAGTGATCTAGAAGACAAACTGATAGAAAAGAAGGAAAAGGAGGACGCCTTGAATAAACAGCTTAAAATCCATGAAAACAGAATTATAAAAATAAATGATGCCATGAAACATTACAATGTCAGAATTATTGGGATCCCTGAAGGGGTGAAGAGAGAGAGGATTGAAGATATATTTGAGCAAACTTTAGCCGAGAACTTCCCCAGTCTCGGGAATGAAACAAACATTCGTGTCCTAGAGGCAGAGAGTACCCTCCCCAGTATCAAGAAGAACAGACCAACACCCAGGCATGTAAAAGTAAAAGTCGCAAATCTTAGAACCAAGGAAGCCATCTTAAGGGAAGTTAGAGGAAAGATATTCCTTACATAAAGAGGGAGGAAAATAAGAATAACATCAGACATGTCCACAGGGAGCTGGCAAGTCAGAAGGGGCTGGCAAGACATATTCAGGGTACTAAATGAGAAGAACACGTAGCCAAGAATTCTTTACCCAGCAAGGGTGTAATTCAGAATGGATGGAGAGATAAGTACTTTCCAGGACCAGCAGAAACTGAAAGAATATGTGACCACTAAGCTGGCCTTGCAAGGAATATTAAGGGAGGTTCTATAAAAGGAGAAAGACCACAAGAGTGATATAGAACAGAAATATCCAAAGACAATCTATAGAAACAAGGTCTTCACAGGCAACATAATGACAATAAAATCATATGTTTCAATAATCACTCTCAATGTAAAAGGTCTAAATGTTCCCATAAAATGGCACAGGGTTGCAGATTGGATAAAAAGACAGGACCCATCCATATGCTGTCTACAAGAGACTCATTTTGAACCTGAAGGTACATCCAGACTGAAAGTGAAGAGATGGAGAACCATCTTTCATGCCAACAGACCTCAAAAGAAAACTGGGGTGGCAATGCTCGTATCAGACAAATTAGATTTTAAGCTAAAGACTGTAGTTAAAGATACGGAAGGACACTATGTCATTCTTAATGGGCCTATCCAACAAGATCTAACATTTGTAAATATCTATACCCCCAACATGGGAGCAGTCAACTACATAAGCCAACAGTTAATCAAAATAAAAAGACATATTGATAATAATACATTAATAGTAGGAGACCTCAACATGCCACTCTTAGCAATAGACAGATCATCTAAGCAGAAAATCAACAAAGAAACAAGAACTTTGAATGACACACTGGACCAAATGGACCTCATAGATATCTACAGCACATTCCACCCCAAAACAAAGAATAATCATTCTTCTCAAGCACACATGGAACTTTCTCCAGAATAGACCACATACTGGGTCACAAATCAGGTCTCAACTGATACAAAAAGACTGAGATTATTCCCTTCATATTCTCAGACCACAATGCTTTGAAACTGGAACTCAATCACAAGAAAATTTTGGAAGAAATTTGAACACTTGGAAGCTAAAGACCATCCTGTTCAAGAATGTTTGGGTCAACCAGGAAATCAAAGAAGAACTTAAACAACTCATGGAAACCAATGAGAAGGAAAAGGCATTGGTCCAAAATCTGTGGGATACAGCAAAGTTAGTCCTAAGGGAGAAATACTTAGCCATCCAAGCCTCACTCAAAAAAATAGAAAAATCCCAAACAAACAAAGTATCTTTACATCTTAAAGATCTGGAGAATCAACAACAAATTAAGCCTAACCCCTGCATGAGAAGGGATATAATTAAGATTAGAACAGAGATCAGTGAATTAGAAACCAGAAATACAGTAGAACACAACAAAGAAATTAGAAGCATGTTCTTTGAAAGAATTAATGAGATCAATAAACCATTGAGTAGACTATCCAAAAGAAAACAGAAAGGACCCAAATTAATAGAATTATGAATGAAAGGGGATAGATCATGACTCACACCAAGAAAATAGAAACAATCTTCAGAAATTATTACCAACAGCTAAACGCCAATAAATTAAGCAACCTGGAAGAAATGGACGCATTCCTGGAAAACTATAAACTACCAAGACTGAAACAGGAAGAAATTGAAAACCTGAATAGACCAGTAACCAGTAAAGAGATTGAAGCATTGATCAAAAACCTCTTAAAAAATAAAAATCCAGGACCTGATGGATTCCCTGAGGAATTCTACTAAACATTCAAAGAATAAATAATACCTATTCTCCTAAAGATGTTTCAAAAACTAGAAACAGAAGGAAAAGTTCCAGACTCATTCTTTGAGGCCAGCATTACATTGATCCCAGAACTAGGTGAAGACCCCAACAAAAAGAAAACTTTCAGACCAATATCCCTGGTGAACATGAATGCCAAAATTCTCAACAATATCCTAACTAGTAGGATAGAACAGTACATTAAAAGGATTAGCCACTATGACGAGGTGGGATTTTTCCCTGGGATGCAAGACTGCTTCAACATTTGCAAAGTGATCAATGTGATAGAACACATAAATAAGAGACTAGAACCACATGGTCTTCTCAATTGATACAGAAAAAGCATTTGACAAAATGCAGCATCCTTTCCTGACTAAAACTCTACAGAGTATAAGAATAGAAGGAACATTCCTCAATTTCATAAAATGCATCAATGAAAAACCCACACTGAATATCATTCTCAATGGGGAAAAGCTGAGTGCATTTCCCTTAAGATAAAGAACACAGGGATACCCACTCTTGCCACTATTGTTCAACATAGTACTGGAAGTTCTAGCAACAGCAATCGATCAACAAAAAAGGAAATAAAAGATATTCAAACTGGCAAAGGAGAAGTCAAACTCTTTTTCTTCACAGATGACATGATACTTTATGTGGAAAACCCAAAAGACTCCACCCCCAAATTACTAGAACTCATACAGCAATTCAGTGATGTGGCAAGATACAAAATCAATGCACAGAAATCAGTTGTTTTCTTATACAGTAACAATGTAACTGTAGAACGAGAAATTAAAGAATCAATTCCATTTACAATAGCACCAAAAACCATAAGATACCTTTGAATAAACCTAACCAAAGAGGTAAAGATGTATACTTTAGGAACTACAGAACACTCATGAAAGAAATTGAAGAAGACACAAAAAAATGGAAAAACATTCTATGGTCATAGATCAGAAGAATAAACATTGTTAAAATGCTTATGCTGCACAGAGCAGTCTATTCTTTCAATGCCATCCTGATCAAAATACCAATGGAATTTTTCATAGTGCTGGAACAAACACTCCTAAAATTTGTATGGAACTGGAAAAGACCCCGAATTACCAAGGAAATGTTGAAAAAGAAAAACAGAGCTGGGGAGATAATATTGTCTGATTTCAAGCTATATTACAAAGCTGTGATCATCAAGACAGCATGTTACTGACACAAAAACAGACGCATAGACCAGTGGAACAAGATAGAGAGCCCAGACAATGACCTTCAACTCTGAGGTCAAATAATCTTTGACAAAGGAGGAAAAGAATATCCAATGGATAAAAGAGAGTCTCTTCAATAAATTGTTCTGGGAAAATTGGACAGCTATACACAGAAGAATGAATCTCAATCATTCTCTTGCATCACACACCAAGATAAACTCAAAATGGATGAAAGACCTCAATGTGAGACAGGAATCCATGAAAATCTTAGAGGAGAACATAGGCAATAACCACTTTGACATCAGCCACAGCAACTTCTTTCAAGACACGTCTCCAAAGGCAAGGGAAACAAAAGCAAAAATGAACTTTTGGGACTCATCAAGATAAAAAGCTTCTACACAGCAAGGCAAACAGTCAACAAAACAAAGAGGCAACCCACAGAATGGGAGAACATATTTATAAATTACACTACAGACAAAGGGCTGATATCCAAGATAGATAAAGAACTCCTCAAACTCAACACCCAAAAAACAGACAATCAAGTCAAAAAATGGGCAGAAGTTATGAACAGACACTTCTCCAAAGAAGACACACAAATGGCTAACAGACACATGACAAATGTTCATCATCATTAGCCATCAGGTAAATTCAAATCAAAACCACATTGAGATACCACCTTACACCAATTAGAATGGCAAAAATTGACAAGACAAGAAACAACAAATCTTGGAGATGTTGTGGAGAAAGGGGAACCCTCTTACACTGTTGGTGGGAATGCAAGGTGGTGCAGCCACTTTGGAAAACAGTGTGGAGGTTCCTCAAAAAATTAAAAATAGAGCTACCTTATGACCTCGCATTTGCACTACTGGTTATTTACCCCAAAGATACACATGTAGTGAAAAGAAGGGTCATATGCACCTCAATGTTTGTAGCAGCAGTGTCCACAATAGCCAAACTATGGAAAGACCCAAGATTCCCTTCAACAGATGAATGGATAAAAAATATGTGGTCAATATATACAATGGACTATTATTCAACCATCAAAAAGGATGAATACCCAACTTTTTCATCAACATGAATGAGACCGGAAGAGATTATGTGGAGTGAAATAAGTCAAGCAGAGAAAGTCAATTATCATGTGGTTTCACTTACTTGTGGAACATAAGGAATAAAATGGTGGACATTAGGAGAAGGAAAGGAATAGTGAATTGGGGGAAATCGGAGGAGGAGATGAAAGATGAGAGACTGGATTCTGAGAAACAAACTGAGAGTTATGGAGGGGAGGGGGATGAGGGGATGGGTGAGTCTGGTGGCTGGTATTAAGGAGGGCATGTATTAAATGGACCACTTCGTGTGGTGCATAAACAATGACCTTGGATCACTGAAAGAATTTTTAAAAAGTTCTGATTAAAACCAAATACAAGGTTTCTTTATACTTTAGACAACCTTCCACAATTACAAATGAGGAACTCCTGGGGAAAGGGAAAATTGATTTCCTGAGTATCTACGTTATAATATTAAAATTTTGGATATCAACAACAACAACAAAAATCACAAGGTGAGCAAAGAAACAGGAAATGCAAATTCTTTCAAAAGAAACAAACTAACATTGACATAGTCTAATCATTGGATTTATTAAACAAAGATTTTAAAAGAACTGTCTAAGCTCAAAAAGCAGAAGAAAACACCAAAGAACTACAGAAAAAGGGGAAAACGGTGCATGGGAATGTCAATAAATATAAAAAATAGAGAGGGATACAAAGCAAAAAATCTAGAGCTAAGATATACAAAAACTAAAATGAAAATTTTACTCAACAGCAAATGTGAGCAGTTAGAAGTAATGAGTCAACTAAAAGGTAAGACAGTTAAAATTATTGAGTCTGAGGGACATACAGGACAAAGAATGAGGAAAATGAACAGAGCCTAAGACTAGGGAAACCATCAACAAGATCAATGTATGCCTTATGGGAATCCCAGAAATGGAAGTGAGAAAGAAATGAATACAAAGAATATTGGAATAATAATGTCTATAAACTGTCAAATTTGATGAAAGTTATGAATCTATATATCCAAGAAGCTCAATGAACTTCATGTAATATAAACTAAAAGAGATCCATACTGAGACATATAATGAAACTGTTGAAAGCCAAAGTCAAAGAGAGACTCTTAAAACCAGCAAGAAGGAAGCAATTTGTCACATATTAGGTATTCTCAATAAGATTATCCATCAATTTCCCATTATATACCATGAAGGCCAGAGGCAGTGGAATGATATATTTAAAGAGCTGAAAGGAAATTTAGGCAGGAAAAGAAATAGAAAGAATTTGGAAATAAAGCATTAAAACTATTCACAAGTGAACATGATCCTATATATAGAAAATTTCACAAGAATCCACACACAGAGAAAAATAGATCTATAAATGAACTCAGCAAAGGTTCAGAGTGCAAGATGAACACAAAAAATTAGTTTTGTTTATATAGACCAGCAATGAACAATCCAAAAAAGAAGTTAAAAAATTGATCTCACTTACAATAGCATCAAAATAATGAAATATCTAGGAATAAATTTAACCAAAGAGGTAAAATATTTGTATACTAAAAACTATAAAACATTGCTGAAAGAACTAAAAGAAGACCTAAGCACATTAAAAGACATTGCATATTTATGGTATGGAAGACTTAATGCTGATAAGTCAATACTATTCAAAAGCAATCTACAGATTCAATGAAAGTCCTATCAAAATTCACCCAATAGCAGCAAGATGGCAGAGGAGTAGGAGACCGATTATCATCAGGTCTCAGAAATTCACCCAGATAGCTATCAAACTATTCTGAACACCTACAAATTCTACAGGAGATCAAAGAGAAGAAGAGCAGCGATTCTAGGAACAGAAAATCAACCACGTTCTGGAAGGTAGGACATGTGGAGAAGTGAATCTGAAGCGACAGGAAGATAGTCCTGGGGGGAGGGGCTGGCTCCCAGCAAGTGAGCGAGCAGTGGAGCACAAACTCGGAACTGTTAGAAGTCTGCTTCACTGAGGGACGTCGCCCCAGAGGCCAAGCAGGGGGTGAAGCCCTTGTGGGGACAGTGCGGTCTCAGGACCCATGGGGACACAAAAAGACCAGGGGTGTCTGAGGGACAGAGCTCCCAGGTATCAGAGAGAAGCCAGTGGGAGAAACGGAGCCAAGCTGAGAAGGGGTCTCTCAGCTTGGGGTTACCTTGGGCCATGATCCAAAGCACGGTGGGGCCACTGCTCTGTGAGCGGAGACCACACGGAGGGCAGACAACAGGAAAGACCCCGAATAGCCAAAGGAATGTTGAAAAAAAAAAAAAGGAAAGTTGGTGGCATCACAATTCCAGACTTCAAGCTCT
The DNA here is from genome assembly GCA_002007465.1 of Ailurus styani. Lineage (NCBI taxonomy): Eukaryota > Metazoa > Chordata > Mammalia > Carnivora > Ailuridae > Ailurus > Ailurus styani. Next base: position 97,380 of record LNAC01001471.1, read on the forward strand.
ATTACAAAGCTGTCATCATCAAGACAGTATGGTACTGGCACAAAAACAGACACATAGATAGGTGGAATAGAATAGAGAGCCCAGAAATGCACCCTCAACTCTATGGTCAACTCATCTTCGACAAAGCAGGAAAGAATATCCAGTGGGAAAAAGACAGTCTCTTCAACAAATGGTGTTGGGAAAACTGGACAGCCACATGCAGAAAAATGAAATTGGATCATTTCCTTACACCACACACAAAAATAGACTCAAAATGGATAAAAGACCTCAATGTGAGAAAGGAATCCATCAAAATCCTTGAGGAGAAAACAGGCAGCAACCTCTTCGACCTCAACCGCAGCAACTTCTTCCTAGGAACATCACCAAAGGCAAGGGAAACAAGGGCAAAAATGAACTATTGGGACTTCATCAAGATGAAAAGCTTTTGCACAGCAAAGGAAACAGTCAACAAAACCAAAAGACAACTGACAGAATGGGAGAAGATATTTGCAAATGACATATCAGATAAAGGGCTAGTATCCAAAATCTATAAAGAGCTTCTCAAACTCTCTCAACATAAAAAAAATAACCCAGTCAAGAAGTGGGCAGAAGATATGAACAGACATTTCTCCAAAGAAGACATCCAAATGGCCAACAGACACATGAGAAAGTGCTCAACATCACTCGGCATCAGAGAAATACAAATTAAAACCACAGCGAGATACCACCTTACACCAGTCAGAATGGCTAAAATCAACAAGTCAGGAAATGACAGATGTTGGCGAGGTTGCGGAGAAAGGGGAACCCTCCTACACTGTTGGTGGGAATGCAAACTGGTGCAGCCACTCTGGAAAACAGTATGGAGATTCCTCANAAGTGGACGTTCCTCAAAAAGTTGAAAGTAGAGCTACCCTACGACCCAGCAATTGCACTACTGGGTATTTATCCTAAAGACACAAAGGTAGTGNCTAAAGATACAAAGGTAGTGATCCTCAGGGGCACATGCACCCGAATGTTTATAGCAGCAATGTCCACAATAGCCAAACTATGGAAACAACCTCAATGTCCATCCACAGATTAATGGATAAAGAAGTAGTGGTATATATATACAATGAAATACTATGCAGCTATCAAAAGAAATGAAATCTTGCCCTTTGCAATGACATGGATGGAACTAGAGGGTATCATGCTGAGCGAAATAAGTCAACCAGAGAAAGACAATTATCATATGATCTCTCTGATATGAAGAACTTGAGGTGCAGGGTGGGGGGTTGTGGGGGGTAAGGAGGGAAGAATAATGAAACAGGATGGGATTGGGAAGGAGAGAAACCATAAGAGACTCCTAATTTCACAAAATAACCTGAGGGTTACTGGGGGGTGGGAGGGTTGGGATAGGATGGGTGGGTTATGGACATTGGAAAAGGTTTGTGCTTTGGTGATTGCTGTGAAAGGTGTAAGCCTGATGATTCACAGACCTGTACCCCTGGGTCAAATAAAAAAAAGCTTTCAAAACACACACACACACACACACACACACACACAATTCACCCAATAACCATTTTTGCAGATATTAAAAAGCTTATCTTCACATTTATATGTAGTTGAGAGGTATCCCAAATCATGGGGGGGGGAAACCTTGAAAACTAAGAACAGACTGGTATGACTCACACTTCCTGTTTTCAAAATATACTACAAAGATGAATTTTTAAAAATCAATACTGGTAGAAGGACAGACTTACAGACCAATGGAATTGAATGGAAAGCTAAGAAATCAATCTATACATCTATAGCCAATGAGTTTTTAACAAGGGTACAAAGATCATTCAATTGGAGAAGAATTGTAGGGATAATAAGACTTTATTAAAATTAAAGAGCTTTGTGTATCAAAGGACATTATCAAAAAGGGGAAAAGACAATCCACTGAATGAGAAAATTTGCAAATCATGTATCATCTACCTAGAATACATAAAGAGCTCTGCCAGTCAACAACAAAAAGCCAAGCAACCCATGTAAAAAATGGCCAAGACTTTAATAGACATTTCTCCAAAAAAGATTTACAAATGTCTCATAAGCACTTGAAAATATTCTCAATATTACTAGTCACCAGGGAAATGCAAATCAAAACCACAGGGTGTGAGATACCCGGGAGTGGAGGACACCATCTTGAATCACATGTAAATGTAAGTAAGCAGATCTACATAGAGACGTTGAAAGTAGACATTGGCAGCTCTGAGAGATGGAGAGCCACCTCACTCCTGATCATTCTCCAACACACCACAAAATACAGCTACTTGTCCTTCACACTTTTAGGATTCTAGGAGACGGGTACACCTACAATAAGCTGCCATTTTATACTTAAGCTTGTTCAAGTTAGTTTCTGTTCCTTGCACCAAGGAATCTGAATACAATATATTAAGACCTATTAGTTTAAATTGTAAAATATGCAGTTTTTACAACTTCAAAGCCATTTTATGCTTCTGGGGAGCCATTTCATACTACTTGCTTCTATTATCTTATAGGTAAATAATCTCCTCAGCCACTCTGGAATTCTTTGTGAAACCACATAGAAACACTAAAAGTCTCACCGTTCTCAGATATTAATACCTCATCTACAAAACGCGCAGCAAATAGTCGTTCAGCTTCCACATGAATTTTCTTTTTTCTTTTTTTTTTTTAAAGGATCATCAGAAGTGGTGATTTCACTGAGGACTAATGACTTTATTTATTTATTTATTTGACAGAGAGAGAGAGAGAGAGATTACAAGTAGGCAGAGAGTCAGACAGAGAGAGAGGAGGAAGCAGGCTCCCCATTGAGCAGGGAATCTGATGTGTGACTCGACCCCAGGACCCTGAGATCATGACCTGAGCCGAAGGCAGAGGCTTTAACACACTGAGCCACCCAGGCGCTCTTCCACATGAATTTTCTAAGCAACAAATGGCACCCAAATGCTGAAGGGGGTGATGCATGCTTTCCTCCCCAAAGGAAGCAACATCTTCCGTCTAGGTGGCAGAAAGCACAGGGCAAGTGAAAACAAAACAGCAAGCCTTTCACTGGAGAAGCCAGCTCTACATCTCTGGGATGGTTCACTTTTATAGCATGCATTCAGACTGCAGCATGACATATGCTGACAGCTTGCAACTTCCAAACAGACAAATAAACAGACTCTGGCTCTAAAGCACCTTTTTCAAAATTGCACGGGGTTTAGAGAGTGTGGTGTCAGCACAATTGTGAAAAATTCCCAACAGATGAACTGGGCTTGTCACCTTGTCCGTTTTGCTGCCAACCTTGAAGAATATTTAGCAAAGCTTAAAAAGTTATATCCCACCAGACTAAGCAATGAGATTTGTCACTGCAGCTCTGACAGCAGCAGGAATAGGAAATGTAAATCATTATTAAGTGAGTGTTGTGCATATGAGAAAATAGCTATATTATACCCCTGCTGGTGACAGTCATATTGCACAAGGAGCAATATACAATTAGCCTGGAGTTCTCTCCTTCTATTGAAGAGGAAATTCAACCATATATCTCTAAGCATTAAGGATGTGCCACCCAACTCACAAAACTGATGAAGATGGCCTGTTTTATTTTTTCCCACACTTTGTAGTTATAACATTTCAAAAGACAGAACTGTCATGTACACCCATGTTTGTGGATTACCAGATTCCTCGTGGTAATCTTCATGGCAGAGTAAGCTAAAAGCCCACAGTGGATGTTTTGGATGAGAATGGCTAAGAATGGTCATGCCATGGCCCCTCCTTGGCCCCAGATGCCTAGATCTTATGATGATCTAGATCAGTAAATCCATTCTTTTCTGCTTAGCAAGGTTGATACTAGTTATTAGTCTCTCCTAAAAGCAAGGTAGAGTCTGTTGAGACACTACTTTGTCTTCTAATGAGGCATCAAATAAACTTTCATGGGTGTATTTGCCTAAGTCTTGATATTGCTCCATGTTCTTCTCATGAAATAGCATTCAAGAAAGAAAAAAAAATCTCAGAATTTGTGAGGAAACATGAGGATTTATTTTCTCTCATGAGAGACATAAAATTCTTATTTCTTCTAAGTTGAACCAGATATAGAGAGTCCTGATGGTGATGAGTGGCATAAAATTGTCATCTCCTTGTAGTGTTTAGGGTGACAGAAAAGGAGAGGCTCTCTAGAGCAGGCCTCTGGGGCACCAGTGCCATCTGATTTCTGCTGTTGAATCTGTGTGTGTGTGTGTGTGTGTGTGTGTGTGTGCGCACGGGTGCATGTGTGTGTGTCTTTCCCCCACTCCATTTCCATTTGCAAGTTCTACTGATTGAAAAGATCTGCCAATCAAGAAAATCTAAAATTTTCTTCTATTTGTAATATTAGTCAGGAAATAGAGGTGACACTTTGGTTGTCTGCCATAAACTTAAAGGGAAAATTAAACTACCCAAACCTATCTACATGGAATTCTTTCTTTAGTCAGGATGGGGATGAAAGGCAGTGGTGGGTGGTTAGTGATAGGAGGGGAGAAAGAGAAATGAGAAAGGTATTAAATGAGGAGAAAAGCCCATGAGGGCTAAACAAAAGAATAATATCTCTTAGTACAACCCTCACCCAAAAGTATTTCCATGGAATGTAGACTTTGCATTCTTAAGTCCTGTATCCTTATTCTCAACTCCCCAACATGGAAGTAATTAGAACCCCTCTCATACACCCTGATACTTACAGACAAATATTCAAGAACATAGCATATAGAATTCTAGGCAGAAAGGTAAGTCATGAATTAACTGCCCTTTTAAAACTCATAGAAAGTGGGCTGAACTCTAAATCATAAATGGAGGGCTTAATAACAAATAAGTTATTAGAAGCTTAACCCACTTTAAAATACAAACCCCACATCACTTTTGTATAGTCCATGGGAAGAATTGCTTTAATTCAGGGAGTCCAAGATGGCAGAGGAGTAGGAGACCTTAATTTTATCTAGTCCTAAGAATTCAGCTATATAGCTATCAAATCGTTCTGGACACCTGAGAACTCAACCAGAGATCTAAGAAAAGAATAGCTGAAACTCTATGAGTAGAAAAGAGACCATTTTATGCAAGGTAGGAATTGTGGAGAAATGAATCTGAGGAGATATTTGGGAAGATAGACAGCAGTGGGGGCCGGGGTGAAGAAGCCTCCATCAGTCAGTTACTGGCAAGTGACAGAGCAGCAGAGCACAAAATCAGAACATTTAGAAGTCAGCTCCAATGAGGGACTTTGCTCAGGCAACTAAGTGGGGATGGAACCTGAGCTGGGACAGTATGGTCTCAGGATCCTCAGAGTTACAAGAAGACTTGGGGTGCCTGAGTGCAGCAAAGGTCCCAGGTATTGGAGTGGGGAAGCTGGCTGCAAAGAGTGAGCCCAGGAATGGACTCTCAGCCAGGGATGGCCATAAACTGTGATCCATGGTACAGTCGGGCCACTGCTCTCTGAGCAGGAGCCCATCTAGCGACAGAACCAGTGAGACCCCTCTGCCTCCCCTGGGAGGAGCCACACAGAACTGTGCTGCAGGAATCTTCAGGGTTTGGCGACTCCAAATGGAGTCATGTGCCAGAGATAGAAATGCTCAGTTACAGGCCGGCTGAGCATGGAGCATGGCTGGAGACCAGGGAGAAAGGAGTGATTGATTGCTTTTATCTGAGGGTGCACTGAGAAAGGGGGGGCCCAAGTTATCGGCTCATCCTGGGCCAGAGATTGGGAGGGCGCCATTTTCATTCCCAACCTCCAAAGATGTATGGAAAGCCTTCAGGGAACAAACAGTACCCAGAGCAAACCCGAGCAGATTACTTAGCCTGGGTCCTGGCAAGGGCTGTGCAATTCCACCTGGGGCAAAGACATTTGAGAATCACTGCAACAGGTCCCTCCCCCAGAAGGTCAGCAAGAACATCCATCCAAGAACAAGTTTACCCATCACACATAATTGCAAAACTCCAGCTCTAGGGGATATAGCGCATAGAATTCATGTCCTTTTCCCCATGATTCTTTAGTCTTTCAAGGTTATTTTTTATTTTCTTTATTTTTTTATTTTTTAAAAAAATTTCTTCTTTCTTTTTTCAACCAATTTCTCATTTTATCAACTTCTTTTTAAAATCTTTATTTTTTAATTTTCATTTTTATAGTTACATTCTTTCTCTTCATTGTATTTAATCTTATTTGTGTGTGTGTGTGTGTGTGTGTGTGTGTGTGTAAGTTTTTCTTTCTTTACAATTTTGGGATGTAGTTTCTTCTATTAGACCAAAATATACCCAAAATCTAGTGCATGGCTCTGTTCTAGTCACATCTCTGATCATATTCTTTTCTTTCTTCTTCTTCTTCTTCTTCTTCTTCTTCTTCTTCTTCTTCTTCTTCTTCTTCTTCTTTTTTGTTTTGTTAAAGTCTTTTTAAAATTTTCATCTCTACAGTTACATTCTATCCTTTCCACGTATTTAATTTTATTTTTGTATATATAATTTTCCTTTCTTTACAGTTTTGAGATGTAGTTTTCTAACAACCTGACCAAAATACACTCAGGAGAGAGTGTATTGCTCTGTTCTGTTCACCTGTCTGTTTTTATTCCTTCCTTTTTGTTGTTTGTTGTTGTTGTTGTTCTTTCTTTCTCTTTTGTTTTTTCTTACCTTTTAATCTGCATCACTGCAGTTACATTATATACTTTCATTATACTTAATTTTATTTTTGTACATATATGTTTTTCTGTCTTTACAATTTTTGGACCTAGTTTTCTAAAAAACATACCAAAATGCACACAGAATCCAGTGTATTATATTGCTCTATTCTGATCACCTCTCAAATTATATTATCTTTTTTTTCTGGTTTTGGATCTCTTCTGGTTCGTTTAGTATAAATTTCTCTGGGGTTATTATTGCCATTTTAGGCATTTTGTTCTCTTGTTCATATATTCTTCTCTGGACAGAATGACAAGACAGAAAAAGTCACCGAAGAAGAAGAAGAAGAAGAAGAAGAAGAAGAAGAAGAAGAGGAAGAGGAAGAAGAAGGAGAAGGAGAAGAAGAAGAAGAAGAAGAAGAAGAAGAAGAAGAAGAAGAAGAAGAAGAAGAAGAAGAGGTAGTACTGTCCTACTTAGTATAGACCTAATCAGTATGGACATAAGTAAGATGTCAGAACTAGAGTTAACAACTATAAAGATACTAGCTGGGCTGGCTTGAAAAAAGCATGGAAGACACTAGAGAATCCCTTTCTGGAGAAATAAAAGGACTAAAATATAACCAAGTCAAAATCAAAAAGGCTATTAATGAGATGCAATCAAGAGTAGATGCTCTCACTGCTAGGATAATGAGGCAGAAGAGAGAATTAATAATCCAGAAGACCAAATAATGAAGAATAAAGAAGCTGAGAAAAAGAAAGATAAACAAATACTGGATTATGAGGGGAGAATTAGAGAGATAAGTTATGCCATAAAGCAGAACAATATTAGAATAATTGGGACCCCAGAAGAAGAGGAAAGGGAGAGAGGGCAAAAGGTATATTGAAGCAAATTATAGCAGAGAAATTCCCTAATCTGGGGATGGAAACAGGCATCAAAATCCAGGAGGCACGGAAAACGTCCCCCTCAAAATCAATAAAAATAGATCAATATCCTGACATATAATAATGAAACTTACAAATCTAGGAGACAAAGAGAAAATCCTAAAAACAGCTCAGGACAAGAGGTCTGTAACCTACAAGGTTAGAAACATTAGATTGATGTCAGACTCATCCACAGAGACCTGGCAGGCCAGAAAGGACTGGCATGATACATTCAGGGTGATAAATGAGAAAAATACGCAGCTAAGACTACTTTACCCAGCCAGGCTGTCATTCAAAATAGGAGTGATAAAAACTTCCAGGACAAACAAACAAAGAATTTGTATTAATTAAACTAGTCCTGCAAAAAATATCAAAAGGGCTCCTCTAAGCAAAGAAAGAACCCCAAAGTAACATAAACCAGAGAAAATATACAGTAACAGTCACTTTACAGACAATATAATGGCACTAAATTCATATCTTTCAATAGTTACCTTGAATGCAAATGAGCTAAATGCCCCCATCAAAAGACACAAGGTATCAGATTGTGTTAAAAAAAAAAAAGGGCAAGACCGATCAATGTGCTTTCTGAAAGACTCATTTTAGGCCCAAAGACATTTCCAGATTGAAAGTGAGGAGGAGGAAAACAATTTATCATGCTAATGGACACCAAAAAAAAAAAAAAACTAGGGTGGCAATCCTTATATCAAACAGATTAGATTTTTAAGCCAAAGATTGTAATAAGAGATAAGAAAGGACAATAGATCATACTTAAAGGGTCTATCCAACAAGAAGACTCAATAATTATAAATATTTATGCCCCTAACATGGGAGCAGCCAATTATATAAACCAATTAATAACAAAATCAAAGAAACACATTGATGATAATAATACAATCGTAGTGGAGGACTCTAACACTCCCCTCATTGCAATGGACTGAACATCTAAGCAAAAGATTAACAAGGAAATAAGGGCTTTGAATGACACACTGGATGAGATGGACTTCACAGATAAATTCAGAACATTCCATCCTAAAGCAACAAAATACATTCTTCTCGAGAGTACATGTAACATTCTCCAGAATAGATCACAGCCTGGGTCACAAATCAGGTCTCAACTGGCACCAAAAGATTGGGATCATTCCCTGCTTATATTTGGACCACAGTGCCTTGAAATTGGAACTTAACGACAAGAAGAAAGTTGGAAAGAACTCAAACACATGGAGACTAAAGAGCATCCTAATAAAGAATGAATGGGTCAACCAGAAAATTAAAGAAGAATTTTTAAAAATTCATGGAAACAAATGAAAATGAAAACACAACTGTTCAAAACCTTTGGGATACAGCAAAATCAGTCCTAAGGGGGAAGTATATAGTAATACAAGCCTTTCTCAAAAAACAAGAAAGGTCTCAAATACACAATCTACCCCTACACCTAAAAGAGCTGGAGAAAGAACAACAAATAAATCCTAAAGATTAGAGTAGAAATCAATGAAATAGAAACAAAAAGAATGAAACTAGGAGCTGGTTTTTTCAAAGAATTAGTAAGAAATCAGTAAGAATTAGTAAGATCGAGAAACATCTGGCCAAATTTATCAAAAGAGAAAGGACCCAAATAAATAAAATCATGATGCAAGAGGAGAGACCACAACCAAAACTGAAGAAAAACAATTATAAGAACATATTATAAGCAATTATATGCCAAAAAATTAAGCAATCTGGAAGAAATTGATAGATTCCTAGAGATGTATAAACTACCAAAACTGAACCAGGAAGAAATAGAAAACCTGAACAGACCCATAACCACCAAGGAAATTGAAGCTGTAATGAAAAACCTCCCAACAAACAAGAGCCCAGGGCCAGATGGCTTCCCAAGGGAATTCTACCAAATATTTAAAGAAGAATTAATACATATTCTTCTGATGATTTCAAAAAACTGAAATGGAAGGAAAACTTCCAAACTCTTTTTATGAGGCCAGTATTATCTAGATCCCAAACCAGAGAAGGACCCCACCAAAAAAGAGAATTACAGACCAATATCCCTGATGAGCAGATATGCAAAAATTCTCACCAAAATACTAGTCAATAGGATCCAACAATTCATTAAAAGGATTATTCACCATAACCAAGTGGGATATATTCCTGGGCTGCAAGTTTGGTTCAACATCCACAAATCAAGCAATGTGATACATTACATAAAGAAAAGAAAGGACAAGAACCTCTCAATAGATGCCAAAAAAAAACATTCAATACTCTCAATAGATGAATAAAAAACATTTGACAATGTACAGCATCCTTTCTTGATTAAAACTCTTCACAACATAGGGATAGAGGATACATACCTCAATATCATAAAAGCCATCTATGAAAAGCCCACAGAAAATATCATTCTCAGTCAGGAAAAACTGACAGCTTTTCCCCTAAGGTCATGAACATGGCAGGGATGTCCACTATCACCACTGCTGTTCAACATAGTACTAGAAGTCCTAGCTTCAGCAATCAGACAACAAAAAGAAATAACAGACAACCAAATTGGCAAAGAAGAAGTCAAATTCTCACTCTTTGCTGATGACATGATACTCTATGGGGAAAACCCAAATGACTCCACCCCAAATTTGCTAGGACTGATACAGCATTCAGTAAAGTGGTAGAATATAAAATCAATGCACAGAAACCAATTGCATTTCTATACACCAATGAGACAGAAGAAATAGAAATTAAGGAGTTGATTCCATTTATAATTTCATAAAAATCATAAAACATCTAGGAATAAACCTAGCCAAAGAGGCAAAGGATCTGTACTCAGAAAAATAGAGAACTCTCATGAAAGAATTTGAGGAAGACACAAAAATATGGGAAAACATCGAGGCTCATGGATTGGAAGAACAAATATTTTGAAAATGTCTATGCTTCCTAGAGCAATCTACACATTTAAGGCAATCCCTATCAAAATACCATCAACTTTTTTCAAAGAACTGGAACAAATAATCCTAAAATTTGTATGGAACAAGAAAAGATCCTGAATAGTCAAAGGAATGTTAAAAAAGAAAACCAAAACTGGTGACATCACAATCAAACTCCATTACAAAGCTGAAATCATAAAGACAATATGGTACTGGTACAAAATCAGACACATAGATCAACGGAACACAATAGAGAACCCAGAAATAGAACCTCAACTCTATGGTCACCTAATCTTTGACAAAGCAGGAAAGAATACCAATGGACAAAAGACAAGTCTCTCCAATAAATGGTGCTGGGAAAAGTTGGACAGCCACATGCAGGAGAATGAAATTGGACCATTCTCTTATACTATACACAAAAATAAACTCAAAATGGATAAAAGACCTAAAGGTGAAACAGGAATCCATCAAAATCCTAAAGGAGAACACAGGTAGCAACCTCTTCAAACTAGGCCACAACATCTTCTTGCTAGACACATCTCTAAAAGCAAGGGAAACAAAGGCAAAAATGAACTATTACAACTTCATCAAGATAAAAAGCTTTACATAACAAAGGAAACAGTCAACAAAACCAAAAGACAACTGAAAGAATGGGAGAAGATTTTTGCAAATGACACAGATAAAGGGCTAATATCCAAAATATGTAAAGAATTTATCAAACTCAATACCCAGAGACCTAATAATCCAATCAAGAAATGAGCAAAAGACCTAAACTGACATTTCTCTAAAGAAGACATGCAAATGGCCAACAGACACATGAAGAAAAATGCTCAACACCACTCCACATGAGGGAAACACAAATCAAAACCACAATGAGATACTACCTCACACCGGTCAGAATGGCTAAAATTAACAAGTCAGTGAAGGACAAGTGTTGGCAAAAGTGTGGAGAAAGGGGAACCCTCCTACACTGTTGGTGGGAATGCAAGCTAGTGCAGCTATTCTGGGAAACATTGAAAATAGAGCTAGCTACCCTATGACCCAGCAATTGCACTACTGGGTATTTACCCCACAGATACAAATGTAGTGATCTAAACGGACACCTGAACCCCAATGTTTATAGCAGCAATGTCCACACTAACCAAACTATGGAAAGAGCCCAGATGTCCATCGACAGATGAATGGATAAAGAAGATGTGGTGTAATTTAAGAAACAGGGCAGAGGATCATAGAGGAAGGGAAGAGAAGAGGAAATGAAATAAGATGAAATCAGAAAGGGAGACAAACCATAAGAGACTCTTAATCGTAGGAAACAAACTGAGGACTGCTGAAGGGGAGGTGAATGGAGGGATGGGGTAACTAGGTGATGGACACTGGGGAGGGTATATGTTGTAATGAGCACTGGGTATTATATAAGACTAATGAATCACAGACTGGTACTCCTGAAACAAATAATACATTATATGTTAATTAATTTAATTTTAATAAAAAAAGAAAAAAGGGATTGTTTTAATTCTCATAAAAGGAATTATAGAAAGATAGAGGCTTTGTCCCTGCCCCAGGTGAAATGTAGAGAATCTCAGCTCATCACTCAGCTACTTGAAGGTATCTGAACGGGTAGCATCACTAAAGGTAAATGTTTGCATGGCTGCCTCCACCCAGATCTTTTGTTGCTGTGTATAAACAGCTTTAACAATTTTACAAGCCTTAGCTTGTCTTCTTTCAGAGAAAATACTGAAATTCTTTAATAGCAATAATAGCAGTAGTTGCCACTTATTAAGTGTTTACTTGTTGCCTGGCATTTAACACATACTTCCTCAAAGTCTCCACATGCATCGCAGAGAGATCTGCTCTTATTCAATAGAGGAGTCAGAGAGATGAAGGAGTGCCCCCCACCATCACACATCTGAGGATAGCAGAGCTCAGACTGTGAGACCCTCACTCAGCTTTCACGACCACAGAGAATTTGCTCAGACAAAAATATTTATGAAGAAACTATCCAATTTGGAAGAGTGGGAATTAATTTTACTTCAGAGACACACTGCTTTTTGTTAAGGTTCCTGAAGAAGTAATCATTCAGATATTCCTGCAATACTGTGTTTCAGAAGAACTGAAATCTTGTGGGTCCAGGTATGGGATTTAGAGAATGACATATTTTGTTGGAGTCTGTCTTCAGCGCTTAGGCCCTGTGCAACATGACCTAGTCACTCAACCTTTATAACCTTCAGTTTTCTCCTAAGTGAAGTGAGTATACTAATTGCACCACCTCCTTGAGGTATTGGGATTATTGGACAAATTAATGCGTATTAACTTGGCTTGTGAATCATAGGCATTCACAAATTATTATTATTGCTTTAATGTGATTCTTAGAGTGATTTTGTTCATTGCTGTCAAGTATGTATGAAAGCTTGCAAGACGTTGTGTTCTTCTATTTCTATATTGATAAAGATTGGGTTAAGTCTTTCCGTGAAGACTTGCTCTCCAGAATTTGGATCTGATCATCATGCCACCTGAATGTATGCGTTTTTCTGCTGATAATCTACACTTATACATACTCACATATTTATATATCCCAATGGCATTGGTGTTTTGTTAGGTTTTAAATGCTTAGGTAGCTTATTTATTCTGCATTTATTGGGAATGTACTTAGATTGACCTAAGAGCACTCTACTTACTTTCCCTGACAGCACTTGATTCTGGAAGTTTTTTCTTTGCCCCAGGTCCTGCTACCCAAATGTCCATATTATAAATACTATAGGATTTTCAGCCAAACAGAAATAGAACAAAGGATGCCCCTTAATGAAAGGTAAGCATCCAGATTATAACTGGTCATCTAACTAGGACCAGCCTGAAGAAGTGAGTTGGTCAATCCAGTTATACGTTTTAGAGAATGTGCTGACAACAGAACAAAGATGACATCAACATGTTTGTCGTCCAGGCTCCTCCTCTTCCACACTTTCACGTGTCTCTTTTAGTCCCTTAATCCTTTCCCCTTTATAGAGAATCCTTCCTTTTACTAGAAAGTTCCTTTCCCTTTTTGTGATGAAGATTTGGAAAAAAAATCAAGAAATCAAATGAAAAAGAATTTTTATGGATGGATTTTTAAAAAAACAATAGTAGGAACAGAAGATCTAAAAGGTAGCAGCAGTTTTTCAGGGGAACGGACCTTTTGTGAGATGGATGGGGAACAAGAAAAGAAATAAAAGAAATATTCTTTGGGGAAGAAAGTGAGAGGTTTTTCACAGGTGCAGAATGGTAGTAAAAAGAGACAAAATCTTTTAATAATCATTGCTGAAAACTCTGTGGGGCCTGTCCAGATGGAGACCCTTACTGGACATGGGACTGATCTACCTGGATCATAGGCCAGCAGAGGATGTGCTCTCAGGAAGTGTGTGAGACCACAGAAAGAATCTCACATTAACAATGAGAGTCAATGTAAAATAAACCATAGGGAAGCCATGGGTGGGCATCATGGGTCACAGGAAATCTGAGAAGATAAGAGACAGGCTCAAGTCACCAACCAAGGAAGAGGATTGGCAGAGAGAAGGAATCAGGCAGATGGCCAAAGAAAGACTTTTCATCAGTCCTGCTGGGCTAAATAAACTCCCATTTTGTGGTGGTGATGTCAAAGGTCTTTATATTTTGGTATCCCAAAAAAGATTAAAAGAGAGTGCTAAGGACTTCAAGATGCCTTGGGGCTAAATCTCTGCCCTTAAGGAGCTTCTCTCTAGAGTACCTTGTTTTGCAATAACTCAAAGCAGATGTGGCTAACACCTCTAAGACACCCCATGATGATTCCTCCTCCTTTGTGCTATCACCTCCCCTGAAGGGTAGGTTGGTCTTGGTGACCCGCTTCTAATGAAAGAATACTGCAAAAGTGATGTGATTTCCCTTCCCTTCTAAGGTGACGTTACAGAAAGAGTGTGACTTCCATCTTGGGTACCAATTGCCGCATTGTGAGCTACCCCGTGGAAGATCCATCCAAGATGACATATGGAAGATTCCATATGTCAAAGTACTGATGCCCCTGACTGCAGACAGTGATGACCCAGGCTGACCAACCACCATGTGTGACTCTGGAAATCGATTATACCCCCTTGAGCTCTGATAAAACTGCAACACCAGCAGATAGCTCAGAGGCTTAGCTGCACCTGGAGTTTTGACTTATAGCAACTGAGATAACAAATGTTTATTGTTTAAGCCACTAAGTTGTGTGGTCATTTTTATACAGCAAGAGCTACCTAATAAGCAGGGTTCATCTTTTAAAAGATTATGAAACTGATGGAGGAAGAAAAGACAGGTGAAGGGAAGAGCTTGGTTAGCTTTTCTGAAAACAAGACTTGGCCTTAAATTCAAAGCTCTCTGAGTTTGCCAAATAGACAGGATGGAGACATCATATGCTTCACGCTGATGTGGATGCTGTCTATACTGCAATCTCTAGGAAATTTTAGTATCCTCTAAATCTTCAGTGATCCTTCAAAGTGTAGTGAGGAGAGTGGGAAAGAAAACAAGGGCCCAGAAGCAGGAAAGACTCTTTATCCTTGTTTCCTGTCCTGGAAAGAGATGAAATAGGGTCATCCATAAGCATCTATTCTACTGTCCTTTCATCCTTATGATAATTTGTTTTCTTTCTCCCACTTGCTGAATTCTACTTTATTAGTTTTACCTGATGAATGATGAATGCTCAATATTGATGCAGACTGAGATTTGGGTTGGTTTTCTTTTTTATTTTTCTAGAAAGAGAGAGAGAGCATGAATGAGGGGTAAGGGAGAGAGTGGAGCCTGAATGGGGCTTGATATCACAATCCTGAGATCATGACTTGAGCCAAAATCAAAAGTCAGATGCTTAACTGACTAAGTCACCCAGGCACCTCTGAAATCTGTTTTAAATCTTACCTGGTTAATCAGGCCCTTACCTGAAAATATTTCTTTAAGAAGAAGTGGGGATACCTATTTGTATGCTGAGAAACAAAAGGCAGGATGAAATAAGGACATTTCAAGGAACAGAGACAGAGAGAGAAATTAACAGCAAATTCATTAACTGGAAACATAGAGAAAATCTGGAACACAGAACTGATGTACCTTAGGCCAGTTGTATGACCTACAAAAAGCAACAAACTTCCCAGATATTTGGACCCTTTGTCAGATTTTTCTCCAGCAGCCCAAATGCAAAGTTTTATTTAGTAAAATAAATCAATGCACTCAGCATCAGTCAGCCTGAGAAACAGTGGAATTGACTCTTAAAGAAAGCCAACAATAATCAACTTTGACATGATTTCTATTTATTCTTTCTCCTCCCCCTCTTTTTGATTAAGTACTTTTTGAATTTTGAAAAGACCTTCATGAATCATTCTGTGGCTGCTTAATATTAATAGTAATAGGATTTATTCTATTGAAATGGGCTCATTATCATGCCAGCTGCAGTGCTTGTGTCTCCAAATAGGCTTCTGGAAATAGAATCTTCTAAATACCTTTCTTGCAGGAGAACTGCAGACTGAAAATGGGAAAATATACAAATATTGCCTAAGTTCAAGCTAAGATTGTTGTAAACTGACAAGCCAAGCTTACCAAACACTCAAAGCTCATCCCTTATACTCTGGCTATGCATGTCTTCAACTACCTCATCTCCACCAAATTTCTGTAAACTCCCCTTCCCTAAATGGTCTTTGAACCTATCTAAATCATGCCCCTTCCATTAAAACCTTGTTCATTCTTGTTAGTTAGAGATAATTTCTCTCTCCTTCATGCATGTTTGTTGCATTCCCGTCCATCCTCTCTAGAACACTGTAAGCTCCTTAAACGTAGAGTCAGTGTCTGTGTTGTAACACTTAGCACACAGCACCCGGAATAGAGCAATCATTCAAGATACCCACGTTGAGTTCCATCAACTCTCCACGGAGTTCTCCAGCCTTTGTGGACAGTACGAGGCACAGCAAGCAACAAAGAAACTAGAATGTGCCTTTCTAGGTACATTCCCTCAAATGAAGCAAATTACAATTAAATTTTACAAACCAAAAACCATAGTTCAGAGACATTATTGAGCCCAACAAGTGGGTTTGAGAAAACCTTCTAAAAAAGGTCACAAGAGGAAGAATGAGCTCATTTGCACATTAGCACACAAAGTAGAGAGATTTCCCCAGCCTTCAACACTATAGGATTTACTGCTTAATCACGTGTGTGCCTATCTCCAGGTCCCACATTCCCAAAGCAGGGACCGTGCTTCATATTTCATTTCATTGGAATAGCACCTCATATAGTGTTGAACACATAAGAGATTCCCACTGATTATATTTTTCGTAAATTAGTGATGGCCAGAAAAAAGAAAGGAAAAGAAGACAAAGCAGACCTGAAATGCACAGAGCATGACAAATTCAAGTTAAACATCATCCTCTTCCCTGAGATATTTAAGCAACTGCTTTCTTGACAAGTGACAGACTAACTTATTTGTCTGTGTGCATATATGTGTGCTTGTGTGTGAGTATATCCAAAGGAATGCAATCACGTTTAAAGTGTGCAAGAAAAGCTGAGTCTTTAGAGGAACGCTTTATCCTTTGCATAAATCTGAATTTCCCCGCAGTGGACTGCCTTCCTGTGTCTCAGTTGCATTTACAGGGAGTGGAGAAACTGTGGGTTCCTTGGGGGCAAGCATTTGCCTCACTTACCCTGATCCTTCTGTAGGGGGACCATGCAAAAAATAGAGTGCCAGATGGCAGCCATGAGGAGAAACCTAGATTTCCAAGGGCAAATGTGAGGAAAACGCCAAAATTCTGCTACAAAAAATGAGTGGAACAGAACCGAGCAGCTGGCCTGGCCCTGGGCAGTGTTAAGTGGGCCAGTTGGGTATCTGATATCCTCTTTCTCTAAGGAAACAAAACCGTGTTGTTATCTCTGTCCGAATCTTTTCTTGCTTCTCTATTTTTCTGATTTTCTGAAGAGAAAATTTTTTTCTCTCAAAAAAATTATTAAAAAAACCCCTCTTATTTGTAAATTCTTTCAAACAGACACTTGCTAATGGCACTTGGCAAAGTACCACATAGGCTCTTTTCCCTCCTGAGTTCCACTACCTCCCTTCCTCCCTTATTTCTTCTACTTGGGAGGCCAAGAGATTGATCTTCTTCCAATCTCATTCCATTTCTTTGATCCTCTCCCCTTTCCCCCTCCATTTCTTTCTGTTTGAAGAAATTAGATATTTTTTTTCAAAATAAGAAAAACAGAAGGAGGAAAAAGAATGGGAAAATGGCTTTCCTGAAGAGGGAGTAGGAAGATATGAAGGGAAGAAAGAAGAAATTGGTGGAAAACATTTGCCATGCTGCCTGGAATTGGTTTTGATCATTAATCCTACAACACTCGTCTCACTGGGTATAGTGTTTCTCAGATTTTAAAAAAGTATTCTCATTAAGTAAATCTCTGCTTAACTAAGGTAACTACTTATATTGAAATTTCTGTTTGGAATTTAATATTATTTATTCACTGTCCACAGGATTCATCTTGAATAGCTGCACAAAACAGAATGTGTATATAATATGGTACATAAACAAAGGAGGAAATAAAATAAATGTTTTTTGAACACTTACTCTGTGCTCTGTATATTATCTGGTCAACCAGCACTACCCTGTGAGATCAACGTTATCATTATCATACTCATAGGAGAGAAACAGGAGCTCAGAGGACACATGGATATTGGGGATATTGTTTAAGTCAACCCCATTAGGAAGTGGCAGAGTGATATTTCATATTTGCCTGTACCTGACCTCCGAGGATATTTTTTGTTTATTTTGTTTATTTGCTTGTTTCCTCAATAAATATTTACTGGGCACATACCAAATATGTGCCAGGTATTTCTGGGGACACAATGGAAATCCAGAGAGACAAGATTCACAAAGGAGTTGACATTTACTTGTACCTGACCTCAATTTGGTGGGTTATAAAGATGAAATGGTTTTATTTCTTTCTGTCACTGCCTTCAGCTACTCTCATCCCTTTTCTACATGTCAGAGAGATCCCCAGCCTATTTTTATTCTTCTAAGTCCAGTGGATTTAAATTCCAATCTTATATCCAATTGAAAACCTACCTTCTTCCCTCCATGCTACACCAGCCAGTCTTGAGGTCTGGGCAATTTAGAGAGGATTGAGGACACAGTCTCCATTTCTTGCCTTCTCCTCTTTCTCCTTAAGGAGGTCCTAATGCTAATGTGGGTATTTGTCTTCTA
Source organism: Ailurus styani (assembly GCA_002007465.1). NCBI lineage: Eukaryota > Metazoa > Chordata > Mammalia > Carnivora > Ailuridae > Ailurus > Ailurus styani. Next base: position 116,001 of record LNAC01001471.1, read on the forward strand.
AAACTCCCACAAAGGAGTTTTCCTAAACTTTTCTCAATGGCTGAGAAACCCTGCCAAAAGCCAGCCAAGCACTTCCTGTGGGCAGATGCCTACCCTGCCCAAGCCTCAGCCAGTTCTGTATATGAAAGCTGCCTTATCCTAGAAGAACCGCCTGCCCAAACCAAAGCATCAGGCTTGATGGGCCATTATGATGACTGAATTCAATCATTTGGCTCAATCTGCCATGAGAAAAAAGGAATAAGGAGAGAAACAACAGACCAAGAGCAACAACAGAGAATTAGAAATATAATGAAAACTTTATCAGCAAGTACTTTTTTGTGTATATTTTAAATGGTCCAAATATATTCCATTTACTTCTGCAAATTCTAAAATGAATTTTCAATTTAGGATTATGTACTAGATGGTTACATGTTCAGATCAGTTGCCTTTTAAGCCATAAAGTATTTTTTATAGCTGGTCAGAGAATAGAAGCAGAGGCATAAAATTTCTCAAAGGAATTTAATGAGGTGCTAACAAAAAAATAATGATAATGATGTGAATTTCAGTAGCAAGGAGTAAGTACCTACACAGTCCTGAGAATATCAGAACATTCTCCATGGGGACTCTTTGAATTCTGATGCAATGGGAATAAACAAGGCCCCATCACAGGTGGGGAGACAAGTCTGGGATGGAGTCACAGGTCAGAGGTCAGAGAACAGCCTGACAGAAGAATCTCCAAAGATACAAAAAAAAAAAAAAAGCACAGGAATTATGCTCACCCAAAAGGAGCTGATTCTCATGACTTTTAAGAAGCAAATGAAGAGGTTTTGGCTTTTTAAGGAAATTTTTAATTGTGGTAAAATACACATAACAAAATTTACCCTTACCAAAAGACACATGAAAAGATGCTCACCATCACTAATTATCAAGGAAATGCAAATCAAAACCACAATGAGACATCACCTCACACTTGTCAGAATGACTAAAATCAAAAACACAAGTAATCACAAGTGTTGGCAAGGTTGTGGAGAAAAAGGAAACCTCATGCGCTGTTAGTAGGAATGCAAACTGGTGCATCCACTGTGGAAAGCAGTATGGAGGTTCCTCAAAGTATTAAAAATAGAGCTACCATAAGATCCAGTACTCCCACTACTGGGTATTTACCGAAAGAATTTGAAAAGACATATGCACCTCTATGCATATCACAACATTATTTACAGTAGCCAAACTATGGAAGCAACCTAAGTGTCCATCCCTAGATGAATGGATAAAGAAGATATACATAATGGAATATTACTCAGCCATAAAACGAAGTAAATTATGCCTCTTGCAACATGGATGGATCTAGTGGGTATAATGCTAAGTGAAATAAGTCAGTCAGAGAAAGACAAATAAATTAGGATTTCTGTCATATATGGAACCTATGAAACAAAACCAACAAACAAAGAAAAATAGACTTGAACTATAGAGAACAAACTGATAGTTACCAGAGGGGAGGTTGGTGAGCAGATGGGTGAAATAGGTGTTTGGGATTAAGAGTATATTTATCGGGGCACCTGGGTGGCTCAGTGGGTTAAAGCCTCTGCCTTCGGCTCAGGTCATGATCTCAGGGTCCTGGGATCGAGTCCCGATTCTGGATCTCTGCTCAGTCGGGAGCCTGCTTCCTCCTCTCCCTCTGCCTGCCTCTCTGCCTACTTGTGATCTCTCAGTCTGCCAAATAAATAAATAAAATCTTTAAAAAAATAGTATATTTATCATGATGAGCACTGAGTAATGTATAGAATTGTTGAATCACTCTATTGTACACCTGAAACTGATACAACGCAGTATGTTAAGTATACTGGCATTAAAATAGATTTTAAAAATTACTATCTTAACCATTTTTAAGTGTATAGTTCAGAAGTGTTAAACAGATTCTTGTACAACAGATCTCCAGAATTATTTCATCTTGCAAAACTGAAACTCTTTACCCACTGAACAATAACTCCCATCCCCCAACCCCCCAGCCCTTGACAACCACCATACCTCTTTCTGTGAATTTGACTCTTCCAGGTACCTCAAATAAATGGAATTACACAACATTTTCCTTGTATGACTGGCTTATATTAATGTCCTCAAGATCCATCCATGTTATAGCATGCATCAGAATGTCATCCTTTTTAAAAGTGAAGGGGGAGAAATCTGAGGGGGAGATGAACCATGAGATACTGTGGACTCTGAGAAACAAACTGAGGGTTTTAGAGGGGAGGGATGGGTGAGCCTGGTGGTTGGTATTAAGGAGGACACAGGACACATATCGCATGGAGTACTGGGTGTTGTACATAAACAATGAAGCTTGGAACACTGCATTGGAAACTAATGATATATTTAATGGTGACTAACATAACACAATAAAAATTTTAAAAAATAAATTGCTGGATAAATAAAAAAATAAATAAAAATAGGGAAAAGATAGTGTCATCCTTTTTAAAGGTGGAATAATATTCCAGTGTATGTACATATCTGAGAAGCTCTTTTTAAATAACAACTATCATGATTATTTTTTTATTTTTTAAAGCACTTTTTAAAGCTCTTCTGCATTTGGTCTTCTTGAATTCCATTAGGAAGAGAACTCAGAAAAAAAGAGAACACTTTCTCTTGCCCCTAAATTATCCAGAAGGTTCAGCTTCACATCAGTAGGTGAACACCATTTTACAGTCTTTTTTTTTTTTCAACTTATCTGTCGCCTAGAGGACTGAACAGCCATGAGGGGAAAGGCCGGCTATAGAAAGGCATCCTGCTTTCTGAATAGACTTGGATACCCAACAGCCTGGCAGCCATGGATGACAAGATGTGTTGGACTCCTCTGGGAGCTGACACCCAACAGGGAGGTGGACACTGTCTGTGTACCTGGATTTACGCCAATCCTGGCATTTCCAACAACTGAAGAAGTACAGCCAGCAGAAAGGAGCCAACATGAGGGGTCAGGGGTTTCTGAGAAGAAAATGATGAAGAATGAATAGAAGTCTGATGGCACAGTGATACCACAGCAACAGGAAGGCCAGGAGCAGTAGGGGTTGTGCTCAGACACACCCTGAAGTGTGTGTGTGTGTGTGTGTGTGTGTGTGTGTGTGTGCACACGCATGCGCACATGCACCCACACCCACACCCACACATGCTAGGGAGGAGAGAGCTGTGGTGAAAATGAAAAAGGTATATTATGAGGGGCCCAGGTAACTCTACTGAAACATTCTCTTCTTCCACAGTCTACAAAAGAGAGAGGGACATGCAGACAATGGATTGATTTTTACGACTCTGAAAGAATGAGAGCTTGAGGCAACCAGGGACAGAAACGGAGAGATCAGGAGAGGTGCAGAACAGGAGCTACAGATCTAGGAGTTGAGAAGCAATTGGCAGGGGCCCCAACAGTGGCCGAGGTGGACCCTGCAGAGCAGTGGGGCAGGCAGGGAAGCAGCACTCTAGTCACCCTGGACAGTAACCACTGCAGGGCACGAGAACCACGAGCAGTGGCAGAGTAGAGGACAGAGGCTCTGATGGGATAAGAGACATGTCCTTCTCATTGGGGTCACACAGAGCGACACAAGAAGTGGTGATGCTGAGGTCCCCCTACCCTGCAGGTGGCTATCAACCCAGCTGGCTATACTGATCAAAGTCCCAGGAGGCAACAAATGACACACTAGTACTGGGTGTAGGAGTATTAGTAGGATCGAGTAGGAGACAAACCAAGGCACACACTCAACTATAGAGAATAAACTGATGGTTACCAGGGAGGAGGGGGAGATGGATGGGGGAAACAGGGGAGGGGGATTAAAAAGTGCACTTGTTGTGAAAAGAAAAACAAGGAGAAATGTTGAGTAGGGTCATTTACCAATGAGACGGAAACTTACCAGGGCTAGTGCCATCCTTTGAAAGTACATGCCAGGCCATCTTCAGCCCTCCACCTGAAGGACAGAGAGTGGTTGCCACTTACATGAGAGCTGAGACCTTTGTGTGAAGACAGAGTAGCCTGACTGGATCTCACAGGGATAGAGCAGGAGGAAGAATGCACAGCTTCCTCCTCCTCCCTCTCTCTGAAGTCTGCCCATGTGCCCCATTTGCTGAACCCAACTGAAGCCACAGAGCAGACTGATGTGGTCCATACTCCATGAGCTTCCCAGAATATACAGCATGCTAGAAACTGGCGAGGGATAAAAGAGTGGAGCAGACGGAACATACAGCAGCACTGACTGTTACAGCAGGTCCTGGGTCAGTGTGTGTAGTGGGGAATATCATTACAGGAGTGAAATACCTCTTTGGGATTCCCAGAACTGTCAGATCATTGGTGAGGGGGTGATGGAACCCCATAAGGCACCAGACTTTCTGTCTAAGCAAACTAAGTCTCAGTGATGACTTGGAGTTAGCAAGTTCCAGCAATTACTGTCAACCTGACAGCATTTATGTCCTTATGCTAGTACTGCTGGGATGCTTGTGACACATGAATGTATTGATTCGCTACAGAGGTTTAGTTCCATTTTTGTGCAAAAGTGCAAGCTCAGAGCCAAAGTTTTGTGTTCCTCATAAGAAGGGTATCCTCCTCCCAGCTCCTCTGCCAGAGTGGACTTTATTTGGTTCCCTGGGTTAGGTGGTGCCAGCTACATGCCAGAAGCACACAAAAAGACTGGTGCATTTTGGAGCCTTTCCAAACTCCTTAATTTGTAATTCTTTCCTATTATGTGCCATGTCTCCCTATATGTTCACTGATACATGAATGTCACTACTTGTTACCTGTTTACCCAAGACAGAAAGTTGAAGGTCATTGTCATTCTCTCCCCCGCCCTTACCTTGGACTCACACAATCACACATCAGTTCCCACTGGCTCTCCCTTCTTAATATTTCCAAAAGCCTCTGATTCTCCCCATTCCTACTGCCACTTTCTGACTCAGAGATCAGACCACGGTTCTGATAAATAATCTCAAATGGTCTCTCCACTCTTTCATCCATTCAGACCTCAACTAGAAGGTAGCTTGTACTAGCCTCCCCTTAATCCTCAGGATGAAGCTCCAGCCTCTTAACTCAGAAGATGAAGGTCTGAAGGATCATGCTATGAGTTGGCTCCAGCCTCATGCTTCTCCTTAACCAACCACCTCACAGTCCACTGCAAAGCTGGAGCTACTTTCTGTCCTGAGACTGATTTTTCCTTGTGGTACTTTCTACCCATAATGTCTGCTCCATTTTATTAGTTAATACCTCCTCACCTTCCAAGCCTCAGATCCATATTAGGTCCTTCTTCTGCACATGTTCCTAATCTCCCAGGAGAATCTCCCTGAGATCCTTCATGGTGATCCTACAGTACTTTTCTTGCCTTTGCCATTCTGTCTTGCAATCTGGTGTCTACTTCAGTCTCTCCTACTGGATTCTTCACACCTGGAGGAAGAAATCTATGACCTTTTCACTATTTGATCCTCAGTATCTAATATAATGGCTTATGCACAATGGAGAACTTATCTGAATGAATGATTGAACAGGTAAGATAATGTTTCAGAACATAGACTGTAGAGCCAGAATGTCTAAGTTTAAGTCTTTGCTCTGACACTTAACAGGTTTGTGAATTCCATAAAGTGCCTTACCTTCTCTGTGCTTCAGTTTCCCCATATACAAAAGGAGAATTCAGTATGAAAGAGAAGTTGAATTTAAAGAAACTCTATACTGGATACTATGAGTCATTTAGAAGATTATTAAACATCCACTAACATACCTGAAGTTCATGTCTTTCTCTGTATATCCAAATCCTACCTATCACGATTCCATTATTAAATGGAATGCTATGAAATCTTCCCTCCAAACCAAAATGTAAGGGACTTTCTACAACTGCACATTGATAAGACTCATCTCCTCTTCACCTTGTGTGTTCCTCTGTGCACATGGCCTTGTATTTTAGTTTGATATATATGTGTATATTTTTGATGACCCTTGAGCACGGGAGTCATATCTTGTGTATTTTTGTGTCCCTACAGTGCCTATCAATTTGGATTAGATATGAAGCACCTCATACATGCTTGTAGGTAGCATTCAGATCTTCATGAATGAGATTTACTTCCCATGAGACATAGCCAAATTTAAACTGGTCACTTTCATTTATATCCATCTTCAAATGCTGAAAGAGAGACTTGTTGATAAGGAGAAGTGAACCCCAAATATCATATCCTTAGCAACCAAGAGCAATCTGTATGCTTTGGACATTTAACACATAGGGAAATCAAAAAGACATGAAGAAAAAGAAGAGGGTGTGTGTACATGAGTTAGTGTGTGGATTTTAAGTCACCTTCCATGTAAACATCTGCATGAAAGAATCAATCAGTAGTGATCATCAAGTCCTATGATAAAAAGCAAAAAAATAAAAATAAAACAAGAGTCACTGTCCCAGTCAGGACTGCAAAGAAAATAGTCTACTGGGGATTCCAAACTCATGCTTCTGCAAGTTTGCAGCTTTCAAATGGATCTAATATAAAATCAGACCATAGCTATAAGTTCAGGGAACATCTTGGTCATTATTGACTGGTGTCTGTCCACTTACAATTAAGTCCGCTATCTTGCAGCCCCTCAAACCAAGTAGACTTGGGAAATTATGCCTGGGAAGTGTTCCTTTCTTACCAAGTATATTTTAAGTTTGCTTCCTACTTTTCCCTCATGAAATATGTACAAAAAATATTTAATACCTTACAGGCCTCCAAAACTCTATTGCTTGTTCTAACTAAGGTTTCACAATGAATAACACTGATTGATTCTTTTAATTCAACATTCTACCAATTCAAGAATATTAGCATCTTGATCCTTGGACACATCTCTTTGAACAACAAGGTAGTCATGCAGAGGAGAAATACGTGCATGCACGCTGGAGGACAGAGGGTGAATGACTCTATCGATAAGCAATGTCTTTTAAGGAAATCAAAATTCCTGATAGGAAGGTGGCCCATGTGTTGGCCTTCTGGCTGTGTAAGCAATGGTCTGAGAAATTCAGGGAACGTGTCTCTCTAACTGGCCCAATAGGAGAGCGATGAAATACATTGCCCTAGAGTAAGTCCCCCAAACAGAAGTGTCTCCTGACAAAGGCCATGTGTTTGCTTGAGGAACTTTCTAGAACACCTTTCCACCCACGCTGCAGAATATCAAAAATTCAGTGTGGCCATATTTTTCATGTTAGCCATCTAACTGGATGCTGCCAGGGGATCCACTGCTTCAGTCCACATGGCTTCCCAGATGCTGAAGAAAGGCACTGAAATTTTACTCACACACATCACGTCCATATTACGAAGGCTCAAAATATCTTCTTCCAGATCTTTCATTTCTGGCAAGCATTGATCTTTCTCCATCAAAAAAGAGTCCAGGTCAAATCTGCCTTAGCCTTTCTTCAGTGTCTTCAACACTGCCCAGAAGTGGGATTTTTATTTCCAACCATACATATTTATCAGTCCACAGCATGGGGCCTCCACTTGTCTTGCTCATCTCTGTCTTTTTAAAAACCATCTCTGACGGGACAACTACAATCCCTCTGTATCTCTCAGCTCATTCAGAGTGCTGGTCACTTTTATTGAATCCCTGAATTCTCTAAAGATCTCAAATACCTCTAGGGCTTTACATTTTTAAAGCTGGAGACTTAAATCTGCCTTCCTTTTGGGATCATTACCCCTTTCTTCCCATCCGCCATGCTCCCTAGGAATATAAGCCCTTGCCTCTCTGACTTTTCTGGGTTTCTCTTATGAAAGCAGTTGCACAGAAATTATCTGGGGTAAAACACTTTTTTAAAAACATCAGTCTCAAGGTGGCTTTAAATCACAGTGCATTTGTTCACTTGGGAGTTCTCTGGAGATGTGCTAGGGCAGGGGTAATGAGCCCAGAGATAAGGCACTATGGCATGCATCTTGAAATTCCACTTTAGTCTAGTTACCCATGAGAAACTTATCCTAAATTATTAAGATGTAAGAGCCAGTGGTGCGTTAGACCTCAAACAACAAACAACAAATGGCACGTAGTATTATACAATCGATTTTATTTATTATTAATTTTTACCCCAGGAGTACAGGTCTGTGAACCATCAGGCTTACACCTTTCACAGCATTCACCAAAGCACAAACCCTCCCCAATGTCCATAACCCATCCACCCTATCCCTACCCTCCCACCCCCATTAACCCTCAGTTTGTTTTGTGAGATTAAGAGTCTCTTATGGTTTGTCTCCTTCCCGATCCCATCTTGTTGCATTGTTTTTCCCTCCCTACCCCCCACAAACCCCCACCCTGCCCCTCAAGTTCCTCATATCAGAGAGATCATATGATAAGTATACAGTCGATTTTAACTAAGCATTTTATATGTTATACTGAGGTATAACATATATATAGGAAAATTGATGAATCATGTGTATATACAGCTCAATCAACCAACACAAAGTGAAAATATGCATATGACCACCCCACTGGTCAACAAACAGAACATTATAAACCTCTAAATATATGTCTTCACACACCGTCCCCTGGTGACTAATCCATCCCCCACTTCCAAAAAGATAAACACATAGGTTACTTGTGACTGTGCCAGCTTTTCCTCATTATATAAAAAGGTGATAATACAGATGATTCGTTTGCCTCTGATTTCTTTTGCTCTATGTTACGTTTGTGAGGGTCATTTGTGTTAACTGGCATAGCAATCATTTTTTTCATTTTTATTGCAGGTTAGTGGTCTGCTGTATGTAAATAACACGATATATTGATCCATCAGTTTACTCTCAACTTTTGTCTATTTTGAATAATACAATGTGGTCAATGGCCTCTGAGAGAGCCCCTAATGATCTCTTCCTCCTGATGTTCATATTTTTGTATACTTCCCTCCCAAAGCACTGTGTCATTTGCCTTGATCACCTTGCTGGTTTGCTTGGTGAGGAAAGCCAGCTGCTATGTTGTGAGCTTCCCTCTGGATTGGCCCATGAGGCAAGGAAGTGAGGGTAGCCTTTAGCCAATAGCCTGTGAAGAATGAATCCTGCCCACAACCCTGACTGTGAGTTTGGATGCAGAGTCTCTCCCAGTCCAGTCTTCAATGAGACCACAACCCTGGACCCTCATGAGAGACCTTGAGCTGGGGGCACCCAGAGAAACTACACACAGATTCCTGAACCACAGAAACTGTGACACAGTAAGTGTTATTATTATAAAGTGCTAAGTTTGGGGTATAACCTGTTGTACAGAAACAGAATTAGACAGGAATATAATCATTTTTGTACATATTTTATTTGCATATTTCTGTTTGGTTGCATATTATGCACATGTTCACTTAATCATTCTTACCAGTTTCCAAAGCATTTGTAGCAATTTATTCTTCCAAAAGCAAAATATGAGAGCTTTGGCTCCTCTGTACCCTGACCACATGGGTGTTTTCAGTCCTAAGCTGGGCCAGGTGACTAGGGGCATCTTGTCCGGGTTCCCTACAAACAATAAGGTTGAACAAATTTTCAGATGTTTGTGGCCCATTTGGATATCCCACTTTATGAAATGCTTACTTTCCTGTTGGGTTGTCTTTTTCTCATTGATAAGACCTCATTCTTTTTATATTTTTGTATATTAGGTCTTTGTTTTTTATATATATTGCAGATGCTCTCTCCCAAAGTGAGAAGAGATGGTCTTTTCTTAATGGGTTTTTTGATAGATATCAGTTCTTAATTTTAGTGTAGTCCAGTTTATTGTTTAAAATTAATATTTTGGTGTGTCCTATTTAACAACTTTCCCCCTATCTCAGGATCATAAAGCTATTTTCTTATGTTATCTCCTAGAAATTATATTGTTTTACTATTTACATTTACACCTATGATCTACTTGAAAATGATTTTCATGTGTGATGGAAGGTGGGGATCAAGATTCATTTTCTTCTCTATGAATAACCAATTAACTTAGCGCCACTTTATGGGAAAAAACTTTTATTACCCCCCACACTTCAGTGCTTCTTTTCAATTGAGTGCCATCAATCAAGTTCATATATACAAGTATCTGTTTCTGGGTTCTATTTTTCTCTCTTGGTCTATCTGTCTATCCTTGAAACCAACGCCTGTTGATTAATCATTGTGGCTATATAATCTGTCTTTATAACTGGTAAAATAAGTCCTCCCACTTCTTTAAGTTTGTCATGGCTATTCCTGATCCCATGATTTCAGTATACATTTTGGAATGGCCTTGATTTTCATACACACACACACACACACACAATCAATCTTTACATTTTTATTGGAATTGCATTTAGTCTGTAGATCAATATGAGGATCATTATTTTCCTTTTAATATTGGGTCATCCAATTCAAAAACATGTTATATGACTTCATTTATTTAGGCGCTCTTTAATTTTTTCAATAAAATATACTTTTCTGCACAGAACCCTAAAATTATTATTTATTTATATATTTATGTCTATTTATTTATATTTATTTATTTAATTAATTTATATTTTTATTATGTTATGTTAGTTACCATACAGTACATCACTAGTTTTTGATGTAGTGTTCCATGATTCATTGTTTGTGTATAACACCCAGTTTTCTATGCAATATATGCTCTCCTTAATACCCACAGCCTAACATCTTGCTATACATTCCCTCTTAAGTATTTGAGGTTGCTTGATGCTTTTGTAAAGCTATCTTTCTATCAAATTTTATTTTCTATTTTTTACTCACATAAAAATTAATTTACTTTTTGTAAAGCGGCCAAGTGAACAGAAGTCTTGCCAAATTAATTTATTAAGTCTAAGAATGCATCAAGTACATTTCTTGAGATTTTATACAGAGAAATATCATCAGCAAATAATGATATTTTTGTTTTTTTCTTTCTAATCTTTACACTTTCTTTTTCTTACTATATTGTACTGTCTATGATCTCCTTTAGAATGTTGAATATATACAGGGGTAGAGGACATCTATAGCCCATTCCTGATCTGCAAAGAAAAGCTTTCAACATTTCACCATTAAATATAATGTTTCCAGTAAGTTGTGTGTAGATAATCATTATAAAGTCAAGAAAGTTGCCTTTTATCCTGTTTTTTTTGCTGTCAATTTTGTCTAATATTTGTCCAAATTTATTGAAATTATTTTTTCTCTTACATCCCATCGAAATGGAATTTTATTGATTAATTTTTAAACACTAAATCTAACATTACTAAGACAGACACAACTTATTTGTGGTGTGTTATCTTTTGTATTTGTTGGAATTTGCTGCTATTTGGAGATTTTTGTATATATATTCCTAAGAGAGATTGGTCTGTGATTTTTCTTTTCATTGGATATTCTCATTAGATTTTGGTGTCTAAGTTTTCTTGATCTCATAAAATAAGGTGAAAACTACCTAAAATATTCCTATTCTATTGAAGATTTTGTGAAATATTAGAGTTATTTCTTCTTTTATTATTTGTACATTTCACGGTTGAGGCCAATTAGGCTTCCAATTGCCTTCATGGGAAGGTTTTCTAATATGAACTTGATTTTAATAGATAAAAGATTATCCACATTTTTTTTGGTTCCTTCTCAGTTTTCAAATGTATTGGCATAAACTCATGCATAATATCTTCTTATATGTAATGTCTGTACATTCTGTGGTGATGTCCCATTTTGTCATTCCTATATTCATCTTATGTGTCATTTTCTTATATTCTTAATCAGTTTTGCCAGGTGTTTATCAATTTTATCACTCTCTTTGAAAAACTAACTTGGATTTGTTGATACTCCTTATTGTCAGTTTATCTTTTATTTCAGTAATATCTGTACTTACCTTTATTACTTCCTTTCCTATGCACTGGATATAATCTGTTGCTCTTTTGCTCATTCTTGGAGTGGATGTTTAGATCATTATTTTCAGCCTTTCTGTTGAATATATGCCTTCAAAGCTACAAACCTTCTTCTAATATGTGCTTTAACTGCATCTCACAAGTTTTAGTAAATAGTTTTTTTTTCACTTTTCATTTCTACAGTAATATAGATGTTTACAAGAGCCCTTCCTCCTTGATGGTCCCTGGACATCAATCTCTATCAACAATACTTTATCAGGATATTCAGAGAGCTGACAAACATTTCAGCTTCTCATACTGAAGGGAAAGAGGGGTCAAATAGGCTCATCTTTGTTCTTTTCTACTCTAAAGCTACCAGAAGTACAACTTACATTCACTTTTTTTTTTTTTTTTTTTTTTTTTTTTTTTTTGGTAAATTNTTTTTTTTTTTTTTTTTTTTTTTTTGGTGGTAAACTCTATGCCCAATACAGGGCTTGCACTTGACCTGGAGATCAAGAGTCCCAGGCTCTACTCACTGAGTCAGCCACGTCCCCCCTTCTTATAGCTACTTTTGGTTTACTGCTAAAGTAATAACAACAGTCTGCACTTATGTTGTTTGAGGTGATAGAAAATCTAGTCATTTCTTTTTTTTTTTCTTTATTTTTTATTCTTTGCCCCAGGGGTACAGGTCTGTGAATCATCAGGCTTACATCCACCCTATCCCAACCCTCCCACCCCCCAGTAACCCTCAGTTTATTTTGTGAGATTAGGAGTCTCTTATGCCTGGTCTCCTTCCCCATCCCATCTTGTTTCATTATGTTTCCCTCCCTACCCCCCACGATCCCCTATCCCATCCCTCAAGTTCCTCATATCAGAGAGATCATATGATAATTGTCTTTCTCTGATTGACTTATTTCACTCAGCATAATCCCCTCCAGTTCCATCCACATCATTGCAAATGGCAAGATTTCGTTTCTTTTGATAGCTGCATAGTATTCCATTGTACATATATACCACCTCTTCCTTATTCATTCATCTGTTGATGGACATCTAGGTTCTTTCCATAGTTTGGCTATTGTGGACATTGCTGCTATAAACATTCGGGTGCATGTGCCCCTGAGGATCACTACCTTTGTATCTTTAGGGTAAATACCCCGTAGTGCAATTGCTGGGTTGTAGGGTAGCTCCATTTTCAACTTTTAGAGGAATCTCCACACTGTTTTCCAGAGTGGCTGCACCAGCTTGCATTCCCACCAACAGTGTAGGAGGGTTCCCCTTTCTCCACAACCTCGCCAACATCTGTCGATTCCTGACTTGTTGATTTTAGCCATTCTGATAAGTGTGAGGTGGTATCTCACTGTGGTTTTGATTTGTATTTCTCTGATACCGAGTGATGTTGAGCATTTTCTCATGTGTCTGTTGGCCATTTGGATGTCTTCTTTGGAGAAATGTCTGTTCATGTCTTCTGCCCATTTCTTGACTGGGTTATTTGTTTTATGGGTGTTGAGTTTGAGAAGCTCTTTATAGATTTTGGATACTAGCCCTTTATCTGATATGTCATTTGCAAATATCTTCTCCCATTCTGTCAGTTGTCTTTTGGTTTTGTTGACTGTTTCCTTTGCTGTGCAAAAGCTTTTAATCTTGATGAAGTCCCAATAGTTCATTTTTGCCCTTGCTTCCCTTGCCTTTGGTGAGGTTCCTAGGAAGAAGTTGCTGCGGTTGAGGTCGAAGAGGTTGCTGCCTGTGTTCTCCTCGAGGATTTTGATGGATTCCTTTCTCACATTGAGGTCTTTTATCCATTTTGAGTCTATTTTTGTGTGTGGTGTCAGGAAATGATCCAGTTTCATTTTTCTGCATGTGGCTGACCAGTTTTCCCAACACCATTTGTTGAAGAGACTGTCTTTTTCCCATTTCCCAGGACATTCTTTCCTGTTTTGTCGAAGATTAGTTGGCCATAAAGTTGAGGGTCCATTTCAGAGTGCTCTCTATTCTATTTCACTGATCTATGTGTCTGTTTTTGTGCCAGTACCATACTGTCTTGATGATGACAGCTTTGTAATAGAGCTTGAAATCTGGAATTGTGATGCCGCCAACTTTGCTTTTTTTTTTCAACATTCCTTTGGCTATTCGGGGTCTTTTCTGGTTCCATATAAATTTTAGGATTATTTGTTCCATTTCTTTGAAGTAAATTGCTGGTATTTTGATGGGGATTGCATTAAATGTGTAGATTGCTCTAGGTAGCATAGACATTTTCACAATATTTATTCTACCCATCCATGAGCATGGAATGTTTTTCCACTTCTTTGNATCTAGTCATTTCTGAAAGTAAATTGGCTATATGTATAAAAAATTATCCCAGTACTATCAGGTAATACACTGTCATTGAAAAAAGAATCACAAGATTTAGAAAATTTGGTGTCAGGAAATATGAATTTAAAGTTCAACTTGAGATCTTTACAGAAGTTAATAAACTATTCTGAACATGACCTAAATGGAGAAAAATACTACCTTCTTCATAGTCTTGTTGAAAGTATTATCAGTCTTGTACAAATAATAACAATTATTTTTGGTTCTAGAAACATAAGGTGATTCATGAAGCTTACAAACACATACCAAAAATACTATTCTTCTTCACTTAAATACATAAAATTATAAACATTTCTCTTCAAAATTTAAGAAAATTTCATATCCTTTGGCCCACCCTTAGAATATGTTGTCCTATGCCTTATGTCCTTATTGAATGTAACCCCTCTGCTTCTAATGAGATAAACTCTAATGAACTGAACTAAGCCATTATAATTTTTCAAAGGATAGCATGTCCAAATTCATCCATCCCCAGCCTAAGCAATCAGGAATAAGTAGCATAAAGCCATAATTGGCTTTCTGAAGTTTCAAAGTTAAATTATTCATTGGTTTACCTTAAAATGATTAAAATTCAGTTGTCTGTATAATAATTCATTCCACTGCCAAGAAGACTCTGGATTTGAAAAAAAAATGATACAATAATCCTGGCTCATTTAAACAGGTTGACTAGCAATGAGAACATTTTCCTAAAATAAGATAAAGATTATGGACAACAATTAATTACTCTAATATCGTGAAAGTTATGAAATGAACTCTAGGTAATTCATAAGCATGTCTCATTAAATATCATTAAGCAATTTACCTTTTTTTATTGCCTTGCCACAAGCCACAATAGTTTGATTAAGCAGTAATTCAATCTAAGTTACTACTATATAAATGTATTTAACATTCATACATTTTAATGTGCGTGATATATCACCTTTTTTGATACATTTTCTTCCATCTCTTTTCCAATTAAAAAAAAAACAAATATACTTTTAAATGGCATTTCAGTTGTTAGAAAAACATTTTCATTTGTGATATATAACAAGCCACACAGGAATCTATATTTTACACTTTGAAAGCTGCTCTATCACAGTGCCTGTTTACATCTCAAACATCCTGCAAATCAAGTGATTAGACCATTCATTTTGCCATTCCTGAGTACTGTTTGCTTGGGCCTGAAGTTCCTTGTTAGCTAAATCATTCTTTTTTTGTTTATGAACCATTTGGCAAAGTTTTGTCATAGCAACTAAAAAGACTTGGGGAAGTATTTACAAAATCCTGCCATTTTCTCCTTTCTGAATGGCTCTACAGTGATTCAAAAATCAGGAGAATAATCAGAGCAAGATGTATGTAGTATATATGTACAAGAAAATATTCCTGAACCCACATCTTTCTATTCCACAACTCAAGTCTCTGATGTGCATTTCATCGTTGAGGGTCAGATCTGGACTCCATAGTTAGATTTCAGAGTCTCTGCCTCAGGATTTCAAGCAGCAGAGAGGTTTTAATGAGGGGTATAAACAGAATTGCAGCCCAAGGCAGCACTTGGAATGTAAACTAAGCCTGTCTTATTACTAGCTATTGTGACAAATTACGCTTTACTTAGACTTTTGTTTCTGGACCAACTACTTTTGCCTCTCCTGCTTCCCCATGTCATTAGAATTCTCTTTCTCTCTCTCTTTTTAAAGATTTATTTATTTGCCAGAGAGAGAGAGAGGGAGAGAGAGAGAGAACACATGCACACAAGCATAGGGAGGGCTAAGCAGTGGGAGAAGTAGGCTCCCCACTGAGCAAGGAGCCCAATGAGGGATTTGATCCCAGGACCCCGGAATCATGACCTGAGCAGAAGGCAGCCACTTAACCAACTGAGCCATCCCATCTGGATGCCCCTTATTTGCTACGTTCAAATCTCATTTTTAATCCTTTTCTGCATCTAAATATTCAGGGCATTTCAGTAAAGGCTCTCCCCAGCCCTCTGAACCTGCCAGGTGCTGTAATTCCCCAGTCCTATACCAACTTGAGCTTGGTTCTTTGAAGATTCCTCCCTAAAGTTAAGTTCAGTCCCCCCGTTATCAAAATCATAGTATCCAGTCCTTCTCATTTCAGCACTTTGTATGCTTATAAATACTTATTCACAATTACACATTTCCTCTAGGCACCACTGCTGAGGCCATCTTCCTCCCAGTGCTCCCCCAAGTCTCTGTGGGCCTCCAGGGGAGTGATGAATAGCAGCTGCTGACCACAGTGATCTGGCAGCACCCCTGGGGCTAGGAGCGGTTTTAATTCTCCTCCCCAAAGCACCATTAGAACTCGCCCAAACCATAGGGCACAAAAATAATAAATAGTTAAACATCTCATGGAAACTAGGAATGCATCAGTCATTAGAAAATGTGATGATGTTTATTGATCTCATATACAGTGTAGTGAAAACCCTGTGCTGTCTGAAAAATACAGATTCAAGAGAAGTCTTCCTTCTCCCCCACCAACTCAATATGACCCTGAAGATTTCCTGAAAGTAGGCCGCTCCCAAAGCTAATCTCAGACTGACCAAGGCATTTCCTCTCCTCCTCACTTGCCAACTTTTAATCCCTCCCTTCTAGAATTATCACTGTATCTGTTGCTTTTTACAACCAGTCCACAACTTCAAAAACTCGATTTTATAGCCCCTCCGAAAAAGGATATGCTGTCCAACATTTGCAGGGTATGAATTAATACATCTCTGAAAAGTAAAATGGTCATCTGAAAATGTTCAGTTTGCTTTAAAAGTCTCAGTTTCAAATTCCAAAAAATCATCAGTTCTCTCCGTATGTATATTTTACCTACCATAATATTCACTGCAATAACATCTATAACAATAAAAATTACGAACCAAAAATGCCCAACAGTAACAGAATAATGATATTCATATGCATATTGTCTGAATAGTTTGTTCAAATCATTATTGGAAATGGTTACATAAAGGAAATGCTTATAATATAATGTTAGGTAAGGAAATGCAGTTTCTAAATTGAATACGCAGTACAGAATTGACTACCGCAAATGACTCCTTAGCCAAAAAGAAGTACATAAAAGAAATTCTCTAAAGTACTAACTGGATCCGACGGTCCTATCAGATCTTAACATTTATCAATAAAATGTATGAGTTCAGCATATCCGACCCCGATCCCCACACATCACAGCGGCGCCTGCGTCGTACTGAAGCCTCTCTGCTCTGATCGTGGGCGGACTGCAGTGCTGGGGACGTCAAGCAGCCGGGAGCCACCCGCAGAGCTCCCTAGCCCTGTGCTTCTTCAACACCTTCGGTTCGGCTCTGCCTTCACAGCATTTCACCTCTGCTCAAGTACTTCTTTTACAGATTCTCCGGATTCTTAGACGCAGTACATTGCATTTTACACTTTGCACTTTTAATCCTTTGATTAATGAACTGAACCCTGGAGATTTTCAGGACTCGTGAGTTTCCTGTGGCCATTGGAACCAAGTGTTACAAACTCGGTGGCTTTGACACAACACAAATTTAATATGTTACGGTTCTCGGGGGCCAGAAGTTTGAAATCAGTTGTATGGGCTTCTCAGGTTCACACAGTGTCTGCACGGCAACGTTCCTTCTGGGGGTCACCTGTAAGTGTTGACAGGTGGTTTGGCCACCCGGGACATATGGTCATTGCTTGGGACAGACACATGAACACGAAGCCTGGCTGAATCCAGAAGGAACAATATTGCTCAGCATTTTTAGAATACCTGTATTTGTCTCTAGGTCATTTTTCCTGCTTCTTCATACTTTCCAGATTTTCTACTAAATGTGTATTGCTTCTTATTTAATAAGAAGGATGGTTATTAAGAAAAAAAGAAGGATAAAAGTAAAAACCAAAGTTTCCTTCAATAATGAGTTGGAGAATACCAACCCACCAATCTTTCAGGACCAACTCAAATCTGATCTCAGGAACCCTTCCTAAGACGCTGACCACCACTTCTTCCCTTCTTTATCCATGGCTTGAAATTGAATACCATCCAGCAATCACCTCCCCGCCCCTGGTTATGCCCCTAGCATTTGGTGTGTACTTTTAGAGCACTGTGCAGAATTAGCTTGTACTCAGAATGATATGATGTGATCAAGGCTTTCCACTGGACTCTGGAGACTTGCAAGAGAGAAAATGCATTTCATTTGTACTTAGCCACCCAGCTGCCACCAGCATCCCGAGTCTTCCGTGGTGCTCTGATAGCTCATTATTGAACTGTGGATAATGGAGGTAAGATAGGTATATGTTTACATGTGTATACCATACACAGCTCATAGTCATGTATGTGTTTTTATATTAAAATCACAAACTTTCTAAGCCAAAATGTCCGTTAAATGCAAGAAATGTGGGAGATCGTGTGTACGGTGACACCTCTCTTCTCCATTTAATGATTTGTTTAGATTGTTGCCCTTATTAGGGGACCTGAATTCATTAAAAGGGTGCTTGTTTTTTCCTTTACAAATAGCCTTGGGACAAAATAGTAAACTAAAGCAATTTATCACCTTGCCAGGCTAAGAAAACATTGCATATGGCACGGTGAAGAATCACTAATTAGACCTAATTGAGAGAAATTAACACAAAGTCCAAATTACTAAGTATTTTAAAAGAAATGTAATCTTACGGTTTTAAATACAGAGGGAATCCAGCTAACTCCTGATAACGGGCCTCCAAGTGGCAGTCCTACTGAGCTTGTTTAACAAATAAATAAGATAACATTCTACTGAGCATATTATTGGCTTGGATTCAAATTAAAGCTGTTAAAACGCATGAAGTTCGCCAGGCTTCCAGCTTCCTGCTTTTTTGCTTGTGAGGATGTGCTGTTCTCTGTCACCGCCCGCTCTCTCACCGAGGGATTCCTACCATGCCCTCTGAGGTTGTTCACATTGTGGGCCCTTGTCTCCATCTGAGCCCCATGTCTTCATACTGACCCCATGTGCCTTGCTTCCAGCCATTCCAGCCTCTGTGCAGGGTGTCCCCGTGATGATGAGACCTCCTTCCCTTCCCACAGTGATGTGTCCCTCTCCCTGAACCCGCCCTGTGCTCCGAGAATACTTTAGATGCATTATCTACTTTATTCTGTACATCAAGCCTGTCAAGTAGTTGTAATTGTCTATGGCAGGAGAGGAAACTGAGCTTTGGGAAGTTAATAACTTGACAAAGTTCACTCAGAGAGCCAGGTTACAACTCCAGTTCTGTCTGGCTCTAAATTGCAGCTCTGACCTCTGAGTGGTTTTCTTATCCTGGAAGATACCTGCTTCTCCTGCATCCAGTTAGAAATCTTCTTCTCCCCATCA
This sequence comes from Ailurus styani, assembly GCA_002007465.1. Taxonomy (NCBI): domain Eukaryota; kingdom Metazoa; phylum Chordata; class Mammalia; order Carnivora; family Ailuridae; genus Ailurus; species Ailurus styani. The sequence goes on from LNAC01001471.1 coordinate 135,408, forward strand.
AACCTTCCAGAACCTTCCTAAGAAGTCCGTCACTCAGTCCTCTATTCTCCCCAAGTAACGGGAAAGTCCTTCCACTCCGGTGTTACTGAAAGCACATCTGAACAAGAATGAGCCAGATGAAGACCACAAAGATAATGCTCATCTGATTATTCTCATGTTGAATGAAGTTGTCCAGCCCATACAGTGGGCAGAGAACTTCATATCTAACACCTGCACAGGCTCCTTGGCTTGGGGACTTATGGGAATAAAAACAGCCCATTCTGAGTTAGAAATCGATAAATACTATTTTTTATTAATGAGAAAAGGATGCTCTACCATATAAAATGTGGTTAACTTAAGAGTAATTATATATCAGACACTATAAATGGCATCTGCTGGGGTTGGTGGTAAACTCAGTTTTCCCTCATGACGATGTCAGTGAAATACCTGTGTGCCTCAATAATGACAATCATAAGGAACCTGGCTCTGTGCTATTGCTCTATAAGCAGTAACATCTCTAATCATCACACTTCTGCTTTGTCTGGGTCTGATTCAGAGTGCTCTCGTGCACTGGAATGAGGCAGGACATGTCTACCATGCTCTTCGCTGGAAGAATAGCTTCCTTGATTGGAGGCAGCCCTTAAATCAGGGAGTCCATTTGTCAGGGCCACAGGCAAAGTGACATTTTCCTCACAAAATCACTAAGCAGCCTCCCTGGCTGCTCTAAGTCAGAGCTATTGCTTGCAACTATATTACTCCCAATTTTGTGAGGACTTTAACAGAAATCAAGTTAGGATCTCTCTCTTTCCAGACTCTGGGCTTCTCAGGGACAAGGTTTATTCTCATTTTCCCTTCAGGTTCCAGTGTCTCCCTTTGTAGTAGAAGTTGCATGACATTTCAGAATCAGCTACTGGGTGAGTGAATGAGTAAAATGACTTGGGAAGATGGAGAAAAGACTTCCATCCCTGCACCAGTTAAGCCATTTGCTTACTCAGTCCCTGCAAAGCCTCTGTTTTACTTCCCAAAGGCTTGAAAAGGTGGAGTAGGGATTGTACCAAAAAGGACACAAAGTTCTTGTGGGACCATCCAAAGCCTTATCTGATTAAAAAAAAAATCACATCATTAGCAAATAAAGATTAACTTAACTTAATAAAGTCCTTTGAAAAATAGAGGTGTCCCTCAAACAGAATCTACACTAGTAAATACTAAATAAATGTCAAACCAGGGGCCAGTGGGGACCTGGGCATGGCATGTGGATTAAGTGGGGGAAATGCTGGAGGAGGGGGTTTAAGGGAGGTAGAGTGATTTCAAGAGCAGCGAGGAGTCATATGAGGCTGACTGGAGGTGAGGAACAGACACTGGAAGTTGCAGATTGGGGTAGAACCACAGAGAAAGTAAAACAAAAACACAAGGATCTGTTGTTCTACCTTGGAAAGGGAGAGAGGAAGAGAAGTGAGAAGAGGACAAGAGTGTACGGAGCTCCCACACCTCTACTTTCAGAAGGCTGCACTTCACCCTGGAGCTCCAGGGCCCAGGCCGACACACATAGTGTGCATGACTATCCTACTTGACCCTGATTCTTTACTCTGCTCCATGATATCTCATGCATATTTCAATGTCAAAAAAAAAAATCACATAAAACTGCGTCCCAGAATGAATATGCACTGAATTTCTCCTTTCTCATCTCTTCCTTTCAGTTATGACACCAAGTGGTTATGTGTCATTTAGTTTAAGAAATTCATCAGTACTTGGGGGCACCTGGGTGGCTCAGTCGGTTAAGTGTCTGACTCTTGATTTCAGCTCAGGTTATGTTCTCAGGGTTGTGAGACTGAACATGGCACCGGGATCCACACTGGGCATGGAGCCTGCTTAAGATTCTCTCTCCCTCTCCCTCTGCACCTCCCTACCCACCCAGCCTCCCAACCGCCACACACTCTCTCTCTCCAAAAAAAAAAAAGGAATTGATCAGGACTTCATGTTTTGGCATTTTCTCATTGAGTTTCAGTGAGAAGAAATCTGCATTCATATCAGGAGGATTTGATACACTTGACAAGTTCATTCCTTAGTTAATCTGAACATCCTCCTTTCAATCTTGTCCCTACTCTTAATGAATCCAGTAACACTGTCCTTGGGGACAAACTATCGATACACTCTACAGCACAGATGAATCCCAGAGAAACCCTGAACGCTGAAAGAGGCCAATCTCCAAAGGTTACCAACTGCATGATTCCATTTATATAACATTCTCAAAAACCAAGGCATTTTCAAAGACAAAACAGCAAAAGGCCAAGAGACACAACTATGGGAAACCACTGAGAGATCAGTAGTTGCCAGGGAATAGGGTGGGGGAGAGTTTGGCCAGGAAATGTCAGCATGAGGGAATCTGGTTGGGTGATAGAACTGATTTCACACAAATCTCTGCCAAGTGCTAAAGCTCAGAGAAGCACACACCTACAAAATGTCAAGTTTACAGTACATGAGGTTTTATAAATTTAAATTGCCCCCACCAAAAAGGCAAGGGCGAACAATAAGAGCGTGAGTAAAATGATAAAATGGTTCAATGTAAGGCAAGTACGCTTTAGGCCAGATCTGGATGCCAAAGGCATGATGGGGACAAGTGGAGAGAAATACTACGAACTTCATGCATTTTCTCATTTACTTTCATGTAAATCTTCAGGGCACAGATCAGGAAACCTGGACTTGGAGGAGTTAATTATCCTGCTAAACAACATCCAACTATTAAACGACAGAACTAGATTCTAATCTATGTCTGTTTCTCTCTAAAACCTGCAATCTTTGCAGTAAAACACCAGCTGAGGGACATCACTCTCCATCACCTGAAGAACACAGACAGTATTGACGAGGCTTGAGGTTTCCTGTTTGCTCTCCTTTGGGTGGTTTGATTTTTATGGTCACTCTTGATGAAAAGCCAGATCTTATAATGCTACCTTTTAAAAACTATGTATTTAGAAGAATGTTTCAAAAACCAGCTCATGGCCAAATTGTTCCAAAGTTCAATGCAAAAGGATTTCAAAACAATCAGAAAATTAAGACAGGGTTTGGATATTGGGAGAATTAGGGAGCGAGTGCTACTCCAGTACGACAGTGAAAAAGCCGTGACAGGCTGTTATGTAGGAAATTCTCTGCAATTTTCCAGCTTGCGCCTAACCAAAAGGACAATATGGGTTACTGGTGAGTACAAAAAACAGACCTTGTCTTGGTGATGTAGAAATGATCTTCATGCCCAAGACATTAATGTTCACAATTTCATACCACCCTTTTAATCATTCTGTGGAGGAAAAAAAAAAGTATAGACTTTGCTAAAGTAAAAATGGCTATTTGATTTCACCTAAAATAATTATACAAAAAGTCAAATTTATCTGCTGACCCCTTCTGAGATAAGAAACAGGAAAATCTGCAGATTAAAGGCGCTAAAAGAACAGCTTGCTCTCTCCCCCACAGCAGTTAAATCTTTCTGTTCATCACTGTACAAGCCTATATTTTCAGATGCAAGCATGTATCTTACTAAGTCTTAATTCAAAATAGCATATGGCAGGTGGCTCTGGAAATGGCCTAGAGAGAGAGACACAGCTTCTGACGGTGCTAAACCAGCCCCTCTCAGAGCCTCCAATTCTGAACGCTCAGACGAGCATTCCTCGTGGCGGGGGGACAAAGTAACGAACTTTTAAATATTCTGTTCATTACCTGAAATCTACCACACTTTTTCTGAATCTCTTTTTTTTTTCTTCTACAACCTTAAGTGTTTTAACCTTGACCAATAAAGGTAAGGCAGTGCTTTATGGGGTTCCGTAATGAATCCTGTTTGCCTCTCTACGCATGCCTTTCATATAAAGATGTGCAGAGTGTCTGGGATATAATGTGTATGTGTTTATGCCTACAACTCCGTGGGAGATGCGAGAATTCAAATACTTCACCGCAGCCTCTCTTAGAAACTACAGAATCCTTTCTTGTGTCAAAGAGTTCATCTCCATGGCATTCTTTCTCCACTTCATCTCATTCACTAACATCTTATATTTTTGTTGTATCGAGATTTTTTTTAACAGCCTTATTGAGAAATAATTCACACACCATCACATTCACTTATTTTATGTCTACTGCAATGGTTTTTCTGTTATTTTTCTATTGCTGCATAACAAATCACCATTCAATTGGCAGCTTGAAACAACACAAATGTATTATTGGACAGTTTCCGTAGTTCCAAAGTCTGGCCTGTTTCACCGGGTCCAATGCTTGGGTCTTCCAGGGCCGAAATCAGGTGTCAATGAAACTGTGTTTTTCACTGGAAGGGCTGGCAGGAATCCACCCACAAGCTGAAACAGGCTGCTGGCCAAATTCAGACCCTCAGTCGTAGGACTGTGGTCCCCATATCCTTGCTGGGTGTGAGCAAGGACAAGATTTCTTCTTAAAGGCTGGCTGCTTTCCTTCTCATTTCTCAGGTAGCCTCCTTGTTAGCAATGGTAGGGCCAGTTCTCCTGACCTATGGAGTCTCCCCATCTTCTTGTCTACCATATCTCTCTGATTCCAGTCAGAGAAAGTTCTCTGCCCATCTGAATTAATGCAGAATAATCTTCCTATAATCTTCCTAATTAAGGTCCATGCTTTAATGACTTTTGCAAAGTCCCTTTTGCCAGGTAATGTAACATATTCACAGCTGGCAGGCACGTTTGGGGTTCCACACAGCCCACTGCAGAGTTATTTCATCTAGCCCCTCAAAGATCCCATTAATGGGGAAGCTTTTAGTGTTCATGAACCAACCTTTCATGTGGACTGGCCCAGCATCATGGTTTTCATAAGATTTTGGGGCATTTTGATTCAAGGCATATTGACATTGTTAGGATCAAAGAATAAGAAGTTGAATTGTGACTACCATCCTATGCCAAGATCTTTCGAATCCAGTTTCTGACTTAATCCTACCACCTCTGTCAGTGGACATTATTGTCTTCCAAACAGATGAGGCTCAGGAAGGTTAAGGAACTTGCCCCATGTCACACTGTTGGGAGAAGAGCCAGAATTTGAAGTGGGATCTTCTCTAAAACCCAAATTCTGTCCAAGTGAGGTAAAAGATGAGCTAAATTTTGCTATCATTTCTCATGTCTTACCTTCACCACCTAGTGAGATTTTGTCAGGACATGCTTGCTTTTTTTCATCCACTCAGCAACTATTTCCTGAGGTCCTACTACCTATCAGCTACTCTTTCACAATACTGGGGATTCAGCAGGGGACAAAACCCAAATGGTCCTGATTTCATGGAACTCACATCCTAGTGTTGCAAGCTGGACAATAACCTAACAAAGAAAGAAGTTACATGATATCTTTTAAAGATGACAAATGCCACTGAGAAAAATAAAGTGGGATATTGGATAGGGCCAGACCAGGATGGAACTGGATGAGGTAGCAGGATTTAAAATTTTTAAATAAAATAATCAGTGTAGGCCTCACTATGAAGGTGACATTTAAGCAAAGAATTGAAGGAGGGGAGGCAGACACAAAAGCAAAATGTACACAGGAACAGAATATATCAATGTGTCAAAGCCAAAAACATGTGGCTTCATCTGTTTAAGTCTTGTTCTTTCCTGAAGAAGGGGATTTGAGGAACTGTCAACTAAGGTGGAGATAAGGTGTGGCCTCGGGACCATAACAGCAAAGGCTTGTTGAGACTCACAAAGTAGCCAGGCTAAATAGTTTATATGCCTCACAACTCATGAAAGGAGGACTCGTTATTTTTACAGATGAGAATATAGGGTCTTACAGTGCTTAACCAACTTCCCAAGGTCACTGAACTGGTCCCTATCCCAGAGTCACGGCTTCTGGCCATGGCGCTCTCTTTTCTTTGAGGACTTCTGATAAGAAGACAAGGGATGCCCTCAGACATTACAAAGAATACTCTGGGCTTCTCTGCATTTTTCCATTGGTGCAAAAAATCCCCCCAAACACAGACATGTAAAAATGCACACTGATGTCTAAACACACTTATAAACTTGAACCAACATGCAAGGAATTTACTTTTATAATGTGCTTTTTGGAAGGAGGAAGTACAAGAGGAATGTATGCAGGAGGTAATCACTATAATTGAGCCCCGTCAAGAGGCACAGAAGCGACAGGAAGCTGTGTGGTTGTGACACTACACCACCCACAGGCAAGCCATGCAGGTTACTGCCACTGGGAACTCAGTTTCCTCACTATGAATGTCCACAATTCAATTCAAACAACAAGGCCCAAGAAGTCGGTAGGTGTTGCTTGGTCTGGGTGTGTCGACACCGACACTCCCTTCCTTCTCCAGAGCCATAAATCAAGGATAAATTCTCACCTCCTCCATCTTCTGGTCCCCACACAGTACTAAGAAGGCAACACTGAGTTGTCTGACTCCACAGGTTTGGGCCGTGGACAAGAGAAGGTGCTAGAAGCTGTGCTATATAAATCAATATAATTTGTTATATGAATCAGGACAGCTAAGTGCAAGGCAAGGGACACGATAGGTTTGCAAAATCCTAAATTCTCCCGGGCAGCTTTAGCAGCATGGCGATGGCCTCAGACCTCTGCAGGTCATTTTTTGTTTTCATTGCTTCAGGAAATACTCCCTGGCTTCCTTGTCACAGCAGAGCAGATCCCATCAGATAAGGCAAAGCTAGAGAACAGTTCATGAATTCATTCTGGCTGTTAACCCACATGAGAGTTTCAAAATTGCACTAGTCTTTTTTGGAAAGGAAGACAAAGTGGAAAGCGGGGGGGAAAAGGGTAAAATGAAAGGAAAGAGAAACAAGGGAAAAAGAAGAACAAATAATCAAAAGATTCCATTTCCATTACGGTTCTCCACTTGCAACTTAACTTTGCCCAAAGCCAAGAAAGAAAATGCCTATTTCTTATCTCAGATGTTGAGATTATAATATTGATTTCTTTGAATGCCAAGTCTCATATCTTTTTTTAATATTACTTTTTATCAAAGATCCAGTGAGGGCAGCTCCCTAGACTTGTTTTTGCCTTTATTCATTTTTCTTTTAATAATAGCTCAGAAATCCAGCCATTCTTTATTTGCTCAAATTCACTGGTTTTCATTCAAAACTGAAATATTTCTGGGATGAAACGTGAAAGAGCATAACCTGTTCAGCTTAAGTTAATTCCATCATTATCCCTCATAAGCTGCGATAGAAACCTCAAAGTTTTGTTTAGACACTTTTCTTTGATTTTGGAACAGGCTCCCTAAGAAAGATTATGGCTTTAAGCCCACACATTCACAATGGCACTTTGACTACCTGTTACATGTTATAAATTCAAGGTCTAGCTTGAAAAGCACATCATAGTTTGAAAGGATAAGGTTCATTTATACTGACCATGCTCAGAATTAGGGGGCAGCTGGATCAGTCCTCGGGCTAAAGTTGAGCAACTGCAGAGTTAGAGGTCAACAAGAGGAGAAAGTCCTTTGCCACATCTGTACGGAAATAGACATTCGGGCATTTCCACTGAATAAGGCTCTGAAACTCCTACTCCTTCCCCAGTAAACACATTGGATGCTATAGGTTGATACTGCCTGACACCACTTTTCTCATGGGTCTTTGTTTTTTGTAATTGCATTTATTGAAGAATAACATTAATACAGAAAAGTATGCAAGTCATAAGAGTGCAGATTGATGAATTCTGATGTAGTAAACATCCCTGGGTAACCAGCTCCCAAGTCGAATGATAGCTATGCAGTTTTTTGCGTGAACAATTTTGTGGGTGAGCTGAGAAGTCATCCTTTTATGTTATTTTTTTAAAGATTTTATTTATTTATTTGACACAGAATGAGAGAGAGATTACAAGTAGGCAGAGAGACAGGCAGAGAGAGAGGAGGAAGCAGGCNCATTCCTCGTGGCGGGGGGACAAAGTAACGAACTTTTAAATATTCTGTTCATTACCTGAAATCTACCACACTTTTTCTGAATCTCTTTTTTTTTTCTTCTACAACCTTAAGTGTTTTAACCTTGACCAATAAAGGTAAGGCAGTGCTTTATGGGGTTCCGTAATGAATCCTGTTTGCCTCTCTACGCATGCCTTTCATATAAAGATGTGCAGAGTGTCTGGGATATAATGTGTATGTGTTTATGCCTACAACTCCGTGGGAGATGCGAGAATTCAAATACTTCACCGCAGCCTCTCTTAGAAACTACAGAATCCTTTCTTGTGTCAAAGAGTTCATCTCCATGGCATTCTTTCTCCACTTCATCTCATTCACTAACATCTTATATTTTTGTTGTATCGAGATTTTTTTTAACAGCCTTATTGAGAAATAATTCACACACCATCACATTCACTTATTTTATGTCTACTGCAATGGTTTTTCTGTTATTTTTCTATTGCTGCATAACAAATCACCATTCAATTGGCAGCTTGAAACAACACAAATGTATTATTGGACAGTTTCCGTAGTTCCAAAGTCTGGCCTGTTTCACCGGGTCCAATGCTTGGGTCTTCCAGGGCCGAAATCAGGTGTCAATGAAACTGTGTTTTTCACTGGAAGGGCTGGCAGGAATCCACCCACAAGCTGAAACAGGCTGCTGGCCAAATTCAGACCCTCAGTCGTAGGACTGTGGTCCCCATATCCTTGCTGGGTGTGAGCAAGGACAAGATTTCTTCTTAAAGGCTGGCTGCTTTCCTTCTCATTTCTCAGGTAGCCTCCTTGTTAGCAATGGTAGGGCCAGTTCTCCTGACCTATGGAGTCTCCCCATCTTCTTGTCTACCATATCTCTCTGATTCCAGTCAGAGAAAGTTCTCTGCCCATCTGAATTAATGCAGAATAATCTTCCTATAATCTTCCTAATTAAGGTCCATGCTTTAATGACTTTTGCAAAGTCCCTTTTGCCAGGTAATGTAACATATTCACAGCTGGCAGGCACGTTTGGGGTTCCACACAGCCCACTGCAGAGTTATTTCATCTAGCCCCTCAAAGATCCCATTAATGGGGAAGCTTTTAGTGTTCATGAACCAACCTTTCATGTGGACTGGCCCAGCATCATGGTTTTCATAAGATTTTGGGGCATTTTGATTCAAGGCATATTGACATTGTTAGGATCAAAGAATAAGAAGTTGAATTGTGACTACCATCCTATGCCAAGATCTTTCGAATCCAGTTTCTGACTTAATCCTACCACCTCTGTCAGTGGACATTATTGTCTTCCAAACAGATGAGGCTCAGGAAGGTTAAGGAACTTGCCCCATGTCACACTGTTGGGAGAAGAGCCAGAATTTGAAGTGGGATCTTCTCTAAAACCCAAATTCTGTCCAAGTGAGGTAAAAGATGAGCTAAATTTTGCTATCATTTCTCATGTCTTACCTTCACCACCTAGTGAGATTTTGTCAGGACATGCTTGCTTTTTTTCATCCACTCAGCAACTATTTCCTGAGGTCCTACTACCTATCAGCTACTCTTTCACAATACTGGGGATTCACCAGGGGACAAAACCCAAATGGTCCTGATTTCATGGAACTCACATCCTAGTGTTGCAAGCTGGACAATAACCTAACAAAGAAAGAAGTTACATGATATCTTTTAAAGATGACAAATGCCACTGAGAAAAATAAAGTGGGATATTGGATAGGGCCAGACCAGGATGGAACTGGATGAGGTAGCAGGATTTAAAATTTTTAAATAAAATAATCAGTGTAGGCCTCACTATGAAGGTGACATTTAAGCAAAGAATTGAAGGAGGGGAGGCAGACACAAAAGCAAAATGTACACAGGAACAGAATATATCAATGTGTCAAAGCCAAAAACATGTGGCTTCATCTGTTTAAGTCTTGTTCTTTCCTGAAGAAGGGGATTTGAGGAACTGTCAACTAAGGTGGAGATAAGGTGTGGCCTCGGGACCATAACAGCAAAGGCTTGTTGAGACTCACAAAGTAGCCAGGCTAAATAGTTTATATGCCTCACAACTCATGAAAGGAGGACTCGTTATTTTTACAGATGAGAATATAGGGTCTTACAGTGCTTAACCAACTTCCCAAGGTCACTGAACTGGTCCCTATCCCAGAGTCACGGCTTCTGGCCATGGCGCTCTCTTTTCTTTGAGGACTTCTGATAAGAAGACAAGGGATGCCCTCAGACATTACAAAGAATACTCTGGGCTTCTCTGCATTTTTCCATTGGTGCAAAAAATCCCCCCAAACACAGACATGTAAAAATGCACACTGATGTCTAAACACACTTATAAACTTGAACCAACATGCAAGGAATTTACTTTTATAATGTGCTTTTTGGAAGGAGGAAGTACAAGAGGAATGTATGCAGGAGGTAATCACTATAATTGAGCCCCGTCAAGAGGCACAGAAGCGACAGGAAGCTGTGTGGTTGTGACACTACACCACCCACAGGCAAGCCATGCAGGTTACTGCCACTGGGAACTCAGTTTCCTCACTATGAATGTCCACAATTCAATTCAAACAACAAGGCCCAAGAAGTCGGTAGGTGTTGCTTGGTCTGGGTGTGTCGACACCGACACTCCCTTCCTTCTCCAGAGCCATAAATCAAGGATAAATTCTCACCTCCTCCATCTTCTGGTCCCCACACAGTACTAAGAAGGCAACACTGAGCTGTCTGACTCCACAGGTTTGGGCCGTGGACAAGAGAAGGTGCTAGAAGCTGTGCTATATAAATCAATATAATTTGTTATATGAATCAGGACAGCTAAGTGCAAGGCAAGGGACACGATAGGTTTGCAAAATCCTAAATTCTCCCGGGCAGCTTTAGCAGCATGGCGATGGCCTCAGACCTCTGCAGGTCATTTTTTGTTTTCATTGCTTCAGGAAATACTCCCTGGCTTCCTTGTCACAGCAGAGCAGATCCCATCAGATAAGGCAAAGCTAGAGAACAGTTCATGAATTCATTCTGGCTGTTAACCCACATGAGAGTTTCAAAATTGCACTAGTCTTTTTTGGAAAGGAAGACAAAGTGGAAAGCGGGGGGGAAAAGGGTAAAATGAAAGGAAAGAGAAACAAGGGAAAAAGAAGAACAAATAATCAAAAGATTCCATTTCCATTACGGTTCTCCACTTGCAACTTAACTTTGCCCAAAGCCAAGAAAGAAAATGCCTATTTCTTATCTCAGATGTTGAGATTATAATATTGATTTCTTTGAATGCCAAGTCTCATATCTTTTTTTAATATTACTTTTTATCAAAGATCCAGTGAGGGCAGCTCCCTAGACTTGTTTTTGCCTTTATTCATTTTTCTTTTAATAATAGCTCAGAAATCCAGCCATTCTTTATTTGCTCAAATTCACTGGTTTTCATTCAAAACTGAAATATTTCTGGGATGAAACGTGAAAGAGCATAACCTGTTCAGCTTAAGTTAATTCCATCATTATCCCTCATAAGCTGCGATAGAAACCTCAAAGTTTTGTTTAGACACTTTTCTTTGATTTTGGAACAGGCTCCCTAAGAAAGATTATGGCTTTAAGCCCACACATTCACAATGGCACTTTGACTACCTGTTACATGTTATAAATTCAAGGTCTAGCTTGAAAAGCACATCATAGTTTGAAAGGATAAGGTTCATTTATACTGACCATGCTCAGAATTAGGGGGCAGCTGGATCAGTCCTCGGGCTAAAGTTGAGCAACTGCAGAGTTAGAGGTCAACAAGAGGAGAAAGTCCTTTGCCACATCTGTACGGAAATAGACATTCGGGCATTTCCACTGAATAAGGCTCTGAAACTCCTACTCCTTCCCCAGTAAACACATTGGATGCTATAGGTTGATACTGCCTGACACCACTTTTCTCATGGGTCTTTGTTTTTTGTAATTGCATTTATTGAAGAATAACATTAATACAGAAAAGTATGCAAGTCATAAGAGTGCAGATTGATGAATTCTGATGTAGTAAACATCCCTGGGTAACCAGCTCCCAAGTCGAATGATAGCTATGCAGTTTTTTGCGTGAACAATTTTGTGGGTGAGCTGAGAAGTCATCCTTTTATGTTATTTTTTTAAAGATTTTATTTATTTATTTGACACAGAATGAGAGAGAGATTACAAGTAGGCAGAGAGACAGGCAGAGAGAGAGGAGGAAGCAGGCTCTGCTGAGTAGGGAGCCCGATGCAGGGCTCAATCCCAGGACCCTGAGAAGTCACCCTTTTAAATGTTATTTACACCACGCTGATGGGCTGAGATGCCCCTGAGCAGAGTCAGCATGCAAGAAAGTGCCAGGTCTGGGGGTCCAGGGTACAGGGTGATGTGTACTATCACAAGAAAGTGGAAAGTGTGTCTGACAGTGCAGGGGGTGTTGAAATGGGTCCTACAAGTGGGGATAGCGATGTGCCAGCACCCAGGAGGGAGCTCCCTCCAGCCTCCCTAGCTTGGGGACAGGACCTGGGGAGGACCTCTGAAGTCCCCAACACCTAGGACTCTTATTTTACTGTGGAATCTCCTGTCTAAACATAACACACCCACAAAAGCACCACTTTTCATGAGCTAAGAGAGAAACTGGACTTTCAGCATCTCAAACATTACAGAAATCCAGCTTTATGGGATGTTAACAAGTTGGAGAGGCAGAATGGCCAAAAAGGAAATCACAATTATATAAGCAGTATCTTCCTTAGTTGAAACTAATTAAAGTTGTGATAAGCAATTCTGTTTGAGAGTCAGGAGGAAAAAAAATCTATGAAAATGTTAAGTTTAGGTCAAATATGCAAAGTACCATAGAACTGTACATAATTATTTTACGATAAGCAAATGTGATTTAAATGTCACAAAACCATCCTACTCAGATATACCAAGAGGTTGGGGCACCTGGGTGGCTCAGTCAGTTAAACATCTGTCTTCAGCTCAGGTCTTGATCCCAGGATCCTGGGATAGAGTCCTGCATCAGACTCCTTGCTCAGGTTCCTTCCTTCTGCCTCTCCCCCCACTCATGCTAGCTTTCTCTCTCTCTCTGTCTCTCTTTCCCTCCCTCACTCCCACAAAAATAAATAAAATCTTAAAAATATATACCAAAAGGTTCTTTATTCATACAATATTGATTAATATCAAAGGTTTGTTTGTTTGTTTGTTTTGAAACAGCTACTTTCTACACACAAAGTACAGGAAACATTGTACCTATTTTATTTACCTTTTTGAAGATTTTATTTATTTATTTATTTGAAAGAGAGAGAAAGCATGCCTGCACATGAGTTTGGGGAGGGGCAGAGAGAAAGAAACTCAAACAGACTTCCTGCTGAGTGGGGAGTCCCACACGGTGCTTGATTCCAACCCTGAGATCATGATCTGAGCAGAAATCCAAGACTCTGGGGTTCAACTGACTGAGCTACCAGGCGTCCCTACATATTTTATTTTTTAACAATATCTCTGATGAACTGTGAAAGTTAATAAAAGGAAACCTCATTCAAAATGGAGCCAGGGGGTGCCTGGGAGGCTTTGTTAGTTAAGGGTCTAACCGTTCATTTCAGCTCATGTCACGAGCTCCCAGCTATGAGGTGGAGTCTCATGTGGGGCTCCACACTCAGCTTGGAGTCAGCTTCAGATTCTCTCTCCCTTTGCTTCTTGGTGCCACACCATCCACCCCTACCACCTCACACTCTCTGGTTTGCTCTAAAATAATTAATTAATCAATTAACTAAAAATAATAAACATAATAAAATAAACATATAAAATAGTCAGGAGACAACAAGGGGGTGCTCTCTTGCCCTACCCACTCATTCCCAGTTGTAGACCCCACAGTTAGAGACTTAACTCAGAAGGATATACTACTTTAGCTACCACTTTACTATCCCAGCAGGAGGAAGAAAGGTTTCCTCCTCCCCCTGGCAACAGCACAGCCAATGAGAGGTAGTCACAACGCAGCCAATGACAAGCCACTCTATTCCCAACTCCCAGTTTCCTTCAATAGATTTTTCCCTCATCACCGGACTCCCAGCTACCCTCCCCTTCTTTTCTCTACAAAAGAACCTTCCTCTACTTTGTGGCTAGGACTTGTCTGCAGTTCTGCTATAAAATGCTTGTCCGAGACTGCAGTTTTCTGCGATGCCTAAATGAACTCAAGTTTGCTGGTAAAATAACTGGCAGCTTTATTTTTAAGGTTAGACTAACTTAGTAGTTCCTTGNCTCTGCGATGCCTAAATGAACTGGTTTGCTGGTAAAATAACTGGCAGCTTTATTTTTAAGGTTAGACTAACTTAGTAGTTCCTTGAAGGAGAACAGAAATAAGCAATACACAAAACAAGGGAAAATATAAGGCAACGTTTGTGTCCAGAAATACCTCAGATATATAAAAAGTTTTCTTACATAGTTTTCTTGTCAAATATAGTTTTTCAGGATAGAACTCTTTTGCAAAGTTAACCAATTTGCCTCATTAACAATTTGCATCATAAGTGACCCAAATTATTTTCCCAAATGTCAGGAAGGAAGAATATGGAACAGATGCCATAAGCAGCTATAGCTCTCTGGTGGGAGGAAAGACAAGCGGGGAAGAAATCAGGAGCCAGCACTCAGGGTTACGCAAGAACTCCTGCCAGGCTTTCTTTGCCCAAATGTGTCCACCTAGGTTTCAGAAGGGGCCGCAGGCACTGGCTATGGTGCTGCGCCTCAGCAGAAGACATCTGCACTACTGAAATCTGATCTTCCATGCCCTGAGCCCCTCTTCTGGGTAGTGGTTAGGACACCAGAGCGAGGCAGCCCCCTGTCAAATTCCTCCCACATAACGGACCTCTGGGTGGCCTGGGGCAAGTTAATCAATGTCTCTGGGCTTTAGTTTCCTCCTCTGTAAAACATGTCTACTCTAAATTCCTCTCTCCTAGCACTGCCATGAGGGCTAAATGAAATAATGTACATCTGGAAGAGTGGCTGGCACTTAGCAAGTGCTCCCTGAAAAGAGATTTGTTGGGATTTAGGTCTGCAACCCTTGCTTCTTCAGCAGGATGGAATTCAAAGCCTGGTATTCCTCACAAGCTGCCGAGTTTGGGAAATAGTAGAAAGTATTAAAAGCTGATGAAGACCAGCCTGGGACAAGGAATAGGAAACGAAGGGAAAGAAAATGCAAGCGTGATTAGGGTTTTCAAGTCACAGGGCTGGTGGGGAGTAGTGTCGGAGGTGTGTACAAAGAGCGTGCAGGCCTGGCCTAGCATGCAAGCTCCCTGTGGGCAGCCAGGTGGCACAGTCTTCTCTGAGTGCAGGCCTGTGTGCACGCTTCGTACTGGTGAGCCACCCAGAATCACGTTCTTTGATCTGGAAATGGGTGAAGGGAGGATGTGAGGCCCCGCTGAGGAGCCCCGTCAAGAGGCACAGAAGCGACAGGAAGCTGTGTGGTTGTGACACTACACCACCCACAGGCAAGCCATGCAGGTTACTGCCACTGGGAACTCAGTTTCCTCACTATGAATGTCCACAATTCAATTCAAACAACAAGGCCCAAGAAGTCGGTAGGTGTTGCTTGGTCTGGGTGTGTCGACACCGACACTCCCTTCCTTCTCCAGAGCCATAAATCAAGGATAAATTCTCACCTCCTCCATCTTCTGGTCCCCACACGGTACTAAGAAGGCAACACTGAGCTGTCTGACTCCACAGGTTTGGGCCGTGGACAAGAGAAGGTGCTAGAAGCTGTCAGCTGCCACAAAAACAATCAGAATCCAAAGAGAAAGGCCATGCCCAGGCAGCACACTGGCCGACAGGAAACACCACTATGGGAAGGGGTGGGTGATAGGATGTGCTGGGGAGGGGGTCGGCCACACTGCAGCAGTAGGCACTGAGCAGAGCTCCCCAACTCAGAGGAGTCATGCGCACCAGCAACCAGCATCTCTTTTGTGGCGACTCCACTAGGAGCCACCACCTGGGGGTAAAACAGAGTTCTCCTATGAAAAAATCCCTTACTTTTCAATATAGTTCTCACATTGAGTAGGGGAGAGAATAGCCACCCCCTACTGAGGAACTGGCAGTATCAGGAGGACAAACACCTCAGGGTGGGGAATTGACTACGACAACATAAAATAGCGATCTTAAATTTCCTACAGACTGTGGCCAAGAGCAGGGGATGGCAGCAAGAAGGCAGGAGAAGCTGGGGCTGCAGAAGACAGACAGTCCTCTGTCGGTCTAAAGTCTAAGCTTCGGTGTTGCTCACCAGCCCCGAACACTGAGAGGAGACTTTCTTCCTCTATAAGGAGGCATTTCCACAGGGTTCCATGGGCTCTCAGAATAAAAGGAGCTAATATTGAGTGTTAGGTGTGTATATAGTGGGCCAGACATAAATAATAAAGCAAGGGCATATTGATTATTCTCAAAACCTGACATAAATACAATTAGCTATGTCCACCTCTGGCTTTTTCTTCTGTTTTATTCTACGCCTGCTAGCGAAATGCTATTCGGTTGGAGGAAGGGCAGTGGACCCTTCCTGTCAGTAAAAAATAATGAAGATGACAAAATGTTCCGTCTTAGGACTCCCATGTCATTTTTTTTTTATATGTATATAATGGAGGTTTGATTTAAAGAAGACAATCTTCTTCCTCTTCTGCTGCACATGGCTGAGTGAGCAAGTCCTCATTAAGTACACACATTGTACACTCTGGTCTGAGCTGTGCAAGTTCCCGTACCTGCGAGGGGCACAGAAGGAATGCACTGAAACCAAGACCGTTTTTATTGCACAAAAGAATGCTCCAACTTTGGATCCAACAGACAAGACACTTTGCCCTGTGTAGCTACATGCATGCCCACTATTTAGGCTCAAAGCCGAGTTTGGGGGAAAATCTAAAGGTATCTCTTTCAATAGAGCTTTGCTGGAGGTCCAGGCATCTAAGTGTAGGGCTTATTCCATGGTGAATTCAATCAGCTAATTACTACAGAGCCATTCAACTGTCTCCTACCATCATTTCTTGACAAGGTTAGAAGATTTACCAGAATAATTAAGACTTTGGCATCAAAAACAAAAGTTGCTTTTTATACAAGTGTGCAGGCTGTTTCCCAAGGCACTTTTTTTTTTATTTTTATTCTTTGCCCAAGGGGTACAGGTCTGTGAATCATCAGGCTTACATCTTTCACAGCATTTACCAAAGCACAAACCCTCCCCAATGTCCATAGCCCATCCACCCTATCCCTACCCTCCCACCCCCCAGTAACCCTCGGTTTGTTTTGTGAGATTAGGAGTCTCTTATGGTTTCTGTCCTTCCAAGGCACTTTTTATCTCACTCACAGGGAAGCTGAAAAATGAATGTGAGTTGAAACTAGCAAGAAAAGAGTCCTGGAACCAAGAAAGACAGACAAATATCTTGCCATGTTCTGTGTTTATATATGACTGCCACAGAGTGAGGGAGGGGTGCTTTCCTGTGAGACGTGCTGTGCAGGAAGAGGTGGCATGGGCCTGGACATGGGTTTGTTCTCTCCTGCCAGGGGAATGAGACCACCAGGGTGTCCTAAGTCACCCGAGCTTTTTCTAGAAGCCGCATGCCAGCTTCTTTGGAACGCTCCCCTTTGCACAGGGAACATAGCTTTGGAGAACCTCTGTCAATCTTGAGTTTCTTCTCTCTCCACATCTTTAAAACTCCTTTCTCTTGTTTCTTCATGCTTTGTACGCATCCAAAAATGTATCATTAAAGTTAAATTCTAAAAATTAAATAAATGAGAGATAGGAGAGGAGGGCTGGGCCCAACTGAGCTGAGGAATTGTTTTTAATCTGTAATACCCTAGGATGAAGGCATATTCAGAGGATTGACCTCTCATATTCCAAAAAGGACCCCCAAATTTAAGAATGCTTCATTGCCTGTAACAGTGATTTTTAATTGCCTTTGACCATTCGAATCATTTGTTCAACAAATATTTGTATTTTGTGCCAGGTGTTTTTCTAAGTTCTGGGGATGCAGTAGTAAACAGAACAAACAAAGAGCCCTCCTCTTCTAGGGCTTATAATTCCAGTGAAGGGAGACAAGCAATAAACAAAGAAGCAAGGGAAATCGAGTTTGCAGATCAGGAATAGAGAGAAAAACAAGCAGGGACTGGGGACAGGGTTCCTAAGGGTTTGGCACCCAAAGTCCCCAGTCCAAGAATCCCCTCAGTCTGGGCAAACCTGGAGGGCTGATCACCCTAAAGAGTCAAGAATGGCCTCTGAAAAGATGAGGTCTTGGCAGGGCCTAAAAGGGGCGAGGGCGGTCAGAACCATCCAGAATAGCAGGTGAAGACCTTGACGGGCGAGGCTGGGGACCACCAGGAGGCCGGAGCTGCTGGCCTGGCCGTGCTGAGGAGGAAGGAGGGGCACGCTGCAAACCGGGGTGGAGAGGTGGTGACCAGTCAGTGGGTGTGGAGAGGGCAGGGAGGGCAAGGAGGAGAAGAGGAGGGGCAGGAGAGGCCAGCAGAGGGAGGAGAGTGGGGATGGGGGAAGGTCAGGAGTGTGTGAAAGGGAGGGCATAGTGCATCTCTGGCTGCATGAACAGGATGTTGGCTTTTACCTTGAGGGCAATGAAGCCATGGGGAATATGCAGCTCTGTGGAAGAGAAATTACAGGAGTAAGGATGGAATGGGAGAGATGGATTATACAAGCACAATATTTCAGGAAAGCTCAAGCAGCAAAAGGCAGTGTCCTTCTGGCTCAGGGGCCATATCCTCTTCTAAGAACCTCTGAGGCAGACAATTCCCAAAGTTCTGAGAACATGTCCTGAATGCTGACCAAAGAACAAACAGCCAGATCCACCCATGTTCCTCTATGAACTGATAAAGGAGATTTTCAACTGTAATGTGTGTGGGCCCTGCTCTTGGGCTCCCAGGGAAACTATACTTTAACATTTACCAAGGTCAAGGTCAAAATGACTTGGCAAAACCTCAAAGCATGGGCTGTATTTCTGCCCCAAGCACACATTGTATGTCTGCTTCATTAAGAAAGAGAGAAAGGGATAAAGAAAGAAAGAGAGAGAGAGAGAGGCAGAGAGAGAAAGAAAGGAAGGAAGGAAAAGGAAGGAAGGAAGGGAAGGAAGGAAGGAAGAAAGAAAGAAAGAAAGAAAGAAAGAAAGAAAGAAAGAGAAAGAACCAAAAAGGAGCATCCCAAAGGAAAAAAAAATCAAAAAGAAAAACCTCCCTGGTTTTTTTGTAAGATTAAAGTCATACAGCCTTGCACATGCTAAAAACATAAGATAAAGATTATAACTTTCTGGAATGTCTTTTGTCATCATGATTTGTAACTCTTTATGTAAAAACTTATAATCCTGTCCCACATGTTCCTTCCCCAGAGCACTCTCTTCTGTGTCATGATTGTGTATCTCATGCTGCTGTCCTCACTTGGGCTCAAATAAAACTCTTTTCCTTCCTCTAAAATTTTTTAAAAAGGTTTGTTCATTTTGCATTGATAGAAGCAAATGGCTCTCTTTAGGGGCAGGCTCACCATAAGTTTTACTTTCTGATTTATATATTTTTGTCTTGCATGATTTCTTTTTCTGGCAATAAACTTATGTCTTATACCTAAAGATGATATAAAGTTATACATGTAGTGCAATATATTTTGTTACTGAATAAACATTCTTTGAACTACTCTTGCACCATTTAGATAACCCACCTGTGGTGAGTTGTCACATGGGGGCCACTGGCATTCCCCCCTCCCTCTGGCCCTGACCCTGACACTGTTCTTTCTCCACACCAGTGACCCTCCGCCTGCTCCACCTTCATGCAGGCCTCCAGTGCCACCTGCTCCCCATCTTGATGGCTCTCTCCTATCACAGTAGATGGCAGTGAAACCACTTACTTATAATTCAATCATTCTATCTCCTTATGTGTTAGATCGTAGGTCACTACAGTTATATTTAACTTCCCAAGTGTGTTCCTTTGTCCCAACTAAATTTTATGTCAGACTAGAATAGGGAGAAGGCCATACATGTCTTCGGATGTCCCATGGACTTTGCTTGGGACAGGGTGAGACCTGGGAATCTGCATTTCTGCAGGTTCTCAAATGAGGAGAACATTGCAGATCCCTGAACCACAGTTCCAGAACCCAGCGTCTGGCCAGAACTTTTCTTATGGAATCCATTAACCCGGGATATCTGGAAGGGTAGTTAGGGGAATAAGGATTTGTTCAAATGGTTGTATAACTTTCTGAAATACAACTTAATATCTACATCTGTATTTGCAATTTTCTAGGTAGAAGATCCAAGGATTTCATTAAATATTAAAAGGCCTCAGGGCACCCCCAAAAGATCAAGGACCATTGATTCCAGGTCACTTCCTCATTTACAAACCAAGTCCCAGACTTGTTAACTGACCTAGACCTTGTCATTCTGCAAGATCTTACCAATGATTATTAGATAAATTATATTCTACCATTTCTCAAAGGTCTATATTATAAACACATTTTTAGTATTCAGTTAGATAACTTTGCCCTCTAAGACCTGTCATTAACAAAGTTAAAAAAAAAAAAAAACCTCTTCTCCCAGTCAGTTCTCAATGCCAAGATATTTTCTCCAATAAAATATCAGTGAGTTTCATTTTGGCATGAATATTGTGCTGTCTCATAAAAAAGAATATGAACACTAACTAGCATTGGAATCTTTTCTTCAAAGAAATGAATGACAATGGGAACACTATCAGACTTTTCTTCAACAATCCTTAATCCTAGCAAATATGGAGTAATGCCTCTAATGTTTTAAGGAAAATTTATACTAAACCTAGAAATCAAAACCAAATCAAACTGTCAGCAAGACTGTAAAGACAAAACAAAGATGACTTCAGACATGCAAGAAATAAGGAGGTTTTACTAGTAAATTTCACTTGAGGTATATTCCATTAAAATAAAAAGATAATCTAAGAAGAAATTTAAAGAATTCAAGAAACATGAGTATATGATCAAATTTATCAGGATATCAAATAAATGGGAGCTAAAGGAAGCAATCAGTCCAAATTAGGACTGAGGTAGAGAGATTTGAGAAAAAATATTTTCAAGAAAAAAATATGAATTTCGTGGAATAGATAAACAAGGCAATTAAGATGTGGAAGATACTGTTTGTTGAAGAAATTTAAAAGATGGAATAACTGAAGAGTAGATATAATTTTACCTTACTCTGACAATTTAGTATTTGAGCAGTGTTTAGTGACATGAATTTACATTCATTTATATTAGGATTCAATCATAAAACATTGTTCTAGAGTTAATATTATTTTGTAATCATATTATTTTAAGGGTTATTAATTTTCAGATTTTATGATCCACCAGAAGCAAAAATATGGAAGAACTAATTTTAGTTACCAAACATAATACAAATAAGAAACTTTGACAATGCAAAAAGAAATATAAAGATGACAGAGCTGGGAGAATATGTGAAAAAGTAATGTTTTTACCATCAGCAATGGAGATGGAGCAATGGAGATTGTCCAGAAGTATATGAATAACCTTCAAGAAAATTCATCATTCGTTGTGGTTTACCACTAGAAATCTTTTCAGTTAGTAATAGGATAAAACTTCCCTAAATAGTGTTTAGCAATACCTACAATAATCATCAAATTTGAGAGAAACTAAACACATGTATTTTAGTGTCCTTTAATATCAAATCTTATCTTACTATCAACATTAATGTTTAAAACCAATGGATGTAGCCAAAACTCTGAAGAAATAAAAAGAAAAAAGACATGAAAAGGGAGGAAGAAAAGAGATAAAATTGTAATTTTTATGGAAGGAAATGAAATCAAAATATTAGAGATTATAAGAAATTTCAGCAAGTTACCAGATAAAATATCACCTTGTAAAAATCAAAAACATTGTTCTATAGAGCAATGACCAAAAAAATAATAATAATAATTAAAAATAAGATTTTAGTGGCAATAACCACAAAACCATAAGACAATTAGGGACAAAATTTTTAACTGTGAAGGCCCAAGGCTTCATAGAGTAAAATTTTTAATTTTATTAAATGACATTAAAGAAAATCTATTCCACATTCTTAGATTGGCTGTCATGATGTCAAATTTTCATCAACTTAATCTATAAAATCAATGCAATCTCAATAAAAATTCCAGCTTAATTTCATATGTTAAAATAGCTCATCTAATTTTGGAAAAGATCAAATAAATACGCTTTGTCTTTCTAGGTATTAAAACAGTTATAATGACAGCAGAATACTAATGTAAGAACAAATAATTAGACCAAAGAACAGCATAGACCAGTGGAATAGAATAACTCAGAGACAGACCTATATGTGCATACCCATGAATACCTACAAATACACACATATATAAATCTAATAAATATAACATAAAGGTGACACTACAAAAACAAAGAGGGGAAGAGAGACTATTCAGTAGACAGTGGTAAAAAAAAAAAAAAAACGAATAAACGCAGAAGAAAAAGAATACCGTAGTTCTATTGAGCACCTACCCCATAGCACAGTGAATCCTGTGTGAATAAACAACTAAAAGTGAAACAAAATCATGAAATTAATAGAAGAAAACAGGAAAGGATATCATTGTGAATCAGGAAAGGAGACTTAAGGCTTTAAGGAGGACTTCTTACAGCTCAAAAAGTACAAATTGGAAGGTATAAAAAAGTGCTTCCAAAAGAATAAACTTGAAAAAAGATAAAATTAAATTAAGATGTTAAAAATAAAAATAAATAAATAAAAAGAATAAACTTTAGGCAAAATTTCTTGTCATTCATAGTGCAGAGCCTGTGGATACTATCTAAAGTTGATAAGCTAAGAATCAGTAGCGAAGATGTATTATTTTGAAATACAGTGATGACCACAAAGGAATTTAAAACCAATACAAAATTAGTAAAATTTGGGTACTTTGAGCAGTGGAAGTGTCATTCTGAAAATAGACTGGAAAGTATTTCTTTCCATTTTGTATCTTTTGATATTGTTATCAATATGCACAAATGTTGTTATTGTGCATATTCCTAGCTTTACTTGTTTTTAAAGCCCTAGAGCTGGATTTGGCCTCTCCTTTCCTGATCCATGCAAACTGTACAAGGTCATTATAAAAGGAATCTAGAATCAGATCTAGAATCAGAAAGTTTTTTTTTTTAATCATCTAGCAAGAGCATTCCAATGAATGCTTTCTTTTTCTGCAAAATAGAAAAATAAATATTCTCTTTTTTGATTAAGGTGGTCCATGCTGGGAAGTGTATAGGTTAATAACAGCTATGGGGGGATTTTACTTTTGGCCAACCATCACCAAAAATGCTATTTCACACACATATAAATGCATATATTAAACCTAGATTTTACATTCTTTGGTTGTAGACACCTATTTTTCAAACTAACAGTATCATCTTTTATTTACAGCCTTTATTCTGGGTTTTTAATATGTTAATTCCAATTCTTTTTCTCCTTTTTTTCTTAATTTAACTCTGCAGACTCATACATATTGTAATAAGTGGCTTTACACTTTTTACAAAGGAAAGAAAGAAGTGAGAAGGGAGGTGACAATAATTAGGATTCAGTTAGGCTGTGTACCAGAAAACCCCAAATAACAATGATTTAAAGGAGTAAGAATTTTTTTTCTTCTCATGTAAAATAAGCTCAGAGCTGTCATTCAGGGCTGATAGGAAGCTTTCCAACTGCTTCTGTTTCTCAAGCTGCTCTATCTGCTCTGGTCTCCCCAGCTCCCTGGACACAACCTCAAGGGCACAAAGTATTTACTGAGACTCCAAACATCACATACCCTTTCCAGACATCAAGAATTACCAAGTGGGGAAAGGGAGGGTAGGAAAAGGGACAATCCTTCTACTTGAATCATTTCATTTCATGGAACTTTCCAGAAACCTCATGTAACACTTCCACTTCCATCACCCTGCCCACTATTTTTTTTACATTTACACTAAAATTCTTCCTTCTGGCCAGATAAAATTTGTGTATTTCTGTTAGTATCTTGAAATGTCTGTATGTTTAAACTGAAGGGGTGTGAATACTGATTTGACTTTTTAACACTCTATAATTTGTTAATCCCAGGATA
The DNA here is from genome assembly GCA_002007465.1 of Ailurus styani. Classification (NCBI taxonomy): domain Eukaryota; kingdom Metazoa; phylum Chordata; class Mammalia; order Carnivora; family Ailuridae; genus Ailurus; species Ailurus styani. The sequence goes on from LNAC01001471.1 coordinate 159,277, forward strand.
CTCTTTAAGATTGAAACACACAAATTGAGAGTCCTATCTAAATATTGTTAGGCCCACAGACTCCACTCATTACGAATAGGTTATTTTATTTAATACTTTAATTGAACTTTACAACAAGAAACTCTGTAAGAATTAGTATCTGATGACCTACAACTATGACTCTCAATTCCACAGAGCTAATTCTCCCTTTTGGAACAAATATTTTGTTATGCACACTTTACTGTCTTTGTATTCTTTTTTTTTAATTTTTTAAAGATTTTATTTATTTATTTTAGAGAGAGTGAGAGAGCACACGAAGAGAGGGGCAGATGGGGAGAGAGAGGGAAAGGAAGAGAATCTCAAGCAGATACCACACTGGGCATGGAGCCTGACACAGGGCTCAATCTCACACCCCTGAGATCATGACCTGAGCCAAAACCAAGAGTCCAATGCTTAATCAAATCAAATCACCTGAGCTATCCAGGTGTTCCAAGGTGTGTGTATTCTATGTATATTTGCAATTCTTCCGCCAGAAGGGCACTGCTGTTCATGCATGTAATTTTTTCCAAAATTATGAACAAATATTAACATCCCTTAATGTCTATGATAGATGTATTTCAAGTAAATTATGTCTGGTGGGACATTTGAAGGTTGAAAGATGGCTGAATGACTATCATGCTTACCCGCTAACTATACACTAATGCCAGTAGTTCTCCCTCAACCATTGTGACAAAAGTTTTCCCAGAAATTTAGAAAATGTCATCTATGCTGGTGAGAAGATAGGATAATAATACATCAGTTGAGGACCACTTACCTAAAGTAACCTATTTACAAGCCTTTACAGTGGTCATTTATTTATCATCTCAATTACTTTGGTAGGGGAAGTAAAATATAAATGAGTAAAAACTCTTTTTGTGATTCCTAACTATCTCATCAAATAAACCTTTAAAGTTTAGAAGAGCAAAAGTAGTGTTCTGCATGTGTACTTCCCACCCTCTGTTATACATTTAACTTTTTAGCTACTTATTCTAGCACTTGCATCTATATATTTTTTTAAAGATTTTATTTATTGACAGAGAGAGAGATCACAAGTAGGCAGAGAGGCAGGCAGAGAGAGAGAGGAGGAAGCAGGCTCTCTGCTGAGCAGGGAGCCCCATGCGGGGCTCAATCCCAGGACCCTGAGATCATGACCTGAGCTGAAGGCAGAGGCTTAATCCACTGAGCCACCCAGGTGCCCCTGCATCTATATTTTTAAGCATTAAGCTTATCGTGCTTTTTAGGTTTATTAATTTTTAAGCATTTTATTGAATGCAGCCATGGATTCCAATAAGTTCCAAATAAGATGGAACTTATTTGTACTCCCAACGCACCCTCCTTATCTCTTCAATATAGTTAACCACCAGTTTTTTAGTTAAATATCAGTAAACAAATTTCACATACTTACCACCACGTAAGTATTGTTCAGGGTAGAAACTAGCCATATACAGATTTTCCTTGTAATGTCCCCTTTTTCATTTGCAGGTGGTTCCATTAAACTACTTATTTCTTTCCAGGTGTTTTTACTCTGTCATCTACAGTGCCATCTGAGCAATAAAGACTAAACTATCCAGAACTTGTCTTACGGTCTTCTCTTCTGTTAGAGCTGGACCTGTTGGAGACAGAAAGTTAGAGCTTTCTGTCTAGATCTGTTGTAGTCCAGTCATTCCTCCCAAATATTTTTCTGTTTAGAGCTCAATTTCCTGGGTCCTTTGTCCTTCTGCTTTTAAAAAAATTATTATTAAATATTTATTTAGCTAGGAAGAAAGTCTTCCAATATTTTTCTAAAAAAGAGTACCTCGTAGGTAAACTTTGAGTCCTTAAATATCAAAAAAATTCCTTAATCTGTTTTTTTCAGCTGATCAATTGTTAAGTGAGATATGACATCCTAGTGGAAAATGATTTTGCTTTTCAGCATATAAAGGGATTCTTCAATTTAGTGTTCTTTTGAGGACTGTGTTTATTATTTCTTTCAACCACTGAAGTTCTGAGAAGCTTTTCTATTCTATATCCATACTATGATATATTATAATCATGAGCCTGTTGTTGGATTTTTTCAGTCATTATGCTTGGCACTTGGTGATTCTACTAAATTGATTAACAGACTAGCAAACAGTCTTTCATAATCAAGAAGTAGACTTCTGTTTACTAAAAGCTTTTAAATCTATGTATTTTTCCTGATTTTCACTTTGACTATATTCCCTAAGTTTATATGAAATAACCTCTTCTTTAGATATTTTGCTCAGTTCTTATTATAAGATACACACACACACACACACACACACACACACACACACACACAAGGGTTTGATATAAGGGTATTTAGAAGCATGGTTCTAAATTTCCAAGCAGTTAAGTTTGTTCTGTTGTTATCATTGGTTTTGTTTTTCTGGCATCAGGAATATTTTATTTTATTTTATTTTTACTTCTAATAAATATTTACTGTTGATTTCTGTTCTTAGGGCAAAAAATGTGACCTGTAAAATCTCAGCTTTTTGGAAATCATTAAAACAATACTTCCAAATATTTTTTTTACATAATGGTATACATAGAAATGATAATATTTATGTGGCACACTGGATGAATGGTGAGATTCCCTGAAAGTGGGGTCTCTGACTTCCCCATGTATTGCCTATATTCTGGATAATTAAGTGGACCATACCTCAGTAGATCTGTAAGCCATTGTGGAACATTGATTGGGAAGTTCCACATTAAAGTTTTCTTAATGGCCCAGTAAATATACTTCCTATATTCTATTGAAAAAATCCAACATTTTATATGGATGTGATTGAGCAGAGTGTTGCTTCAATTTTCTCTATGCCTTTCTACGTTTTTGTCCTCTTAATCTGTCAAATTCTGAAAGAGTTCTGATTACTCTTAATGTTGAACATCTCTTCATGTTTTTGTCTTTCTAGATTTTTCTTCTGTGAATTGTCTATTTATATCCTTTGACCGTTTGTACTCAATTTCTATTTTTTATTGGTTTGTGTGAATTATTTATAATTGAAAACATTAACCCTTTGATATATCTTCTTTTAGTCTGTCCCTTTTAAATGTTATGTGCACTGTTATCATTATACAGATTTTTAAAAATTTAGTCAAATGCATCAATTTTTACCTGTATGATTTTACTGTGTGTCTCATTGAGATATTCCCATGTATTTTATTTTGATAATTTTAAAGGGTTTTTTTAATAATTAAATCTTGATCCATCGTGTGTCTATTACATATAGATAGATAGATAGGTAGATAGATAGATAGATAGATATGGTATAGAAAAGGCCTTCTTTATTTTCTACTTGCAAAACCACTTATTGAATTGTTCATCCTATTTTCAAAGATTGTAATACTTCCTCTGTCATATACCACTTATACACTTGGGTCTGATTTCTGGTTCTCTATTCTCTTGTAGTATATTTATCTACTGTGCATGTCTATACTTACTGAGCTAAAAATGAATGTGTTATAAAAACATCTTAATGTACTAGAGTAAATCTCCTTTTGTCCTTTTTAGAATTTTTAAAAAATGTACTCTCATACAAAATTTTAGGAATTCTTGCTCCAGCTCAACAAATAATCCTGTTAAAATTGCTTTCAATTTGTTCTGAATTATGGATTAATTTAGGGAGAACTGATGCCATTATAATATTGAATCTTCCTATTCATGAATATGGTATATGTTGCCATTTATTTAGATCTTAGTTTANGGTGAAGAAATAAAATCTTTAAAAAAAATTGCTTTCAATTTGTTCTGAATTATGGATTAATTTAGGGAGAACTGATGCCATTATAATATTGAATCTTCCTATTCATGAATATGGTATATGTTGCCATTTATTTAGATCTTAGTTTATGTTGTTTGATATTATTTTGTAATTTTCTCTGTAAAGTACTCTGTAGTTGTCTTTTTGAAGACTTAGGTATCTTTCAGTTGTGTTGCTATTACAAACTTTATAACTGTAATGTATAGATTTTCCACCTTCTGATTGCATAGTAACATGATTAATTTTATATATTTATTCTTTAGCCATCAATCTTGTTAAGGTTTCTAATTTGTTCTAAATATCTGTCTATAGTTTTGTGTATACAATATTAATATCTGAAAAAATGCTGAATAATTTTCTTTCTCAGACTTAAAACTTTGTATTTCTCTATTGTCTTTTTGCATTGCATGATACGTTAGACAGAATGTTACATTGTAGAAGATAAGAGGATCAATAGCCTTGATTTATTTTTATTTGTTTTTAAGATTTTATTCTTAAGGAATCTATATATCCAATTCAGGGCTCATACCAAATATGGGGCTTGAACCCAAGATCAAGAGTCACATGCTCCACTGACTGAGTTGACCAGGTATGTTTTGCTCTAGTTTTAATAACATCACTTCTGAAATTTTATCTTTAAATATCATTATTGTACATTTTCCATAATATCTCTTATTTCATTTGGTTGGTTGCAGACCTTTATGTGTCTACTTAAATATTTGTTGTTGAAACCACCAAAGTACTTCTATGCTTCTGATAGTTTGATCTGCCATTTTCTGAGAGAGATTTAAGTCTTCCACTTGGTGAATTTGTCAGTTTCTGCTTATAATTAGATCAGTTTCACTGTTTAATTTGAAGCTATGATCTCAGGTTCATAACTAGTTTGCAATTGTTTTATTTTCAATGGTTTTTCATTTTATCATTATCTTTTATCTTAAATTCTATTTAATAAATCAGCTTTCTTTCAACTTTCCTTTAACCAACACACATTTTTCTGACTTTTCTTGTTCCAACCTTTTGATCTTGTGTACCTACATAAACTGATTTTATTCCTCTTATTTTGTCAATCTAATTGTATTGTTGTTATATTTTTTGTGTCTTTAGATATACAAACTTAATTCTTAGTGTTCTGTAGTTTCACTGAGAGAGTTCTACATGAAGATCTGCAAATCCATAGTTTGTGCCAATTGTCAGGATACATTTCTAAAATATATTTGAATTTTTGAATTGAAAAACCTTTACTTTTTTTTAATTGTTGAAAACTTTTAGTCATTAGGTCTACACATGTTACTTCTCCATTTTGTCTATTCAGTATACTTAGACATATCTGGATCCTTTCAATACATGCCTCTTAAATATATTTTTATCTTTTTATATCTTTGGACTGCATATAGTTTAGTTTCTCAACACAATGTTCCAGCTCATAATTCCCTCTTTGAGTATCTAGTTGAAACTTTGTTAAATTCAAGTTTTTCTTTTAAATTGAAGTACATGTTTTTATTTATCAACTTTACTGTTATGGTTTTTTCTTGTCATGGCTTTCTAATTTTACTTATTTTATACTGGAAGATGATAACTGGTCATTATATATATGTGAATTCCTTTAATTATTCATAAAAGAAGCTACTTTTGTGTTTATTAACCATTTCACATTGTTTTTTCCTGTGAAGTTTGTATTTATATCCATTGGTGTCTTTTATAGTTTTTCTTTTAACTGCCTATGGGCAATATTTTTTTAATTAAGATTTATTTATTTGAGAGAGAGAATGAGAGAGAGCATGAGAGGGGAGAAGGTCAGAGGGAGAAGCAGACTCTCCGTAACACTGGGAGCCTGATGTGGGACTCGATCTGAGGACTTCAGGATCATGACCTGAGCTGAAGGCAGTGGCTTAACCAACTGAGCCACCCAGGCACCCTGTGGGCAATATGTTTACTACCCTTTGCTTTAGACACCTGGGGTTAGAAAGAATTGTCTTGATAATGTGGTTGAGAAGGTTGAGTAAGTTAGTTTATGCAAATCTTTTATAACTGTGCCTAGCTAATAAATACTCACTAATTATTTCTTATTATTGTTAATAACAGCAATTTTGTTTCATTTATGATCTTAGAGATAAAATTTCAGTGCAGTCACACATATCAATCCTGGTGATGGGGAAAGGAGCCCATTGTAATGTGAATATTTACAGCAAAATGCCAAGAATCATATTTTGCATGGAAATTCATTAGGAAATTATCATTTTGGAAACCAGCATCCCATGAGTCTAAAATGGTCCAACATTTTCAGGGTTTCTATAAACACTGAAATGATTCACATTGATTTGAATTCAGGGGACTTATTATAATTCCTCTCCCCCCAAAATGCAGGTTTAAACACTAAATCATATTCACAGCAGAGGAATACTAACTCTGAAAAGCTCTTGAGGATGACTGAGGTAGCATCTCATGATGTTCACTTTGCAAAATTGTTGAAAATAGTGAAACATTTTTTTTGTTTCCTCTCTGAATGTATAAAGTTGAATTCACAAAATTTATGTGCACATAGCATGTATTCAATAAATATTTATTTTGTGAAAGATAACTAAATATATTCCTTTGAAAACCAGTCACAGCATCTTAAACTTATTCCTGCATTCTTGGGGGTCATAATTTTAAATAATTATATCTTTCAAATATGTACGATATATTCCAAGACAACAAGTCTTTTCTCTAACACACCAGTAGTGCAAAGAAACCACAGTGCTAATGAGTACTAATCTGTTGACTCAATTATTATAAAGTTATGTAACCAAGTTTATTTCCTAAATTTTTAGAATTTTATTCTCTCTCTAATGTGGACACGGTGATGTTTTTCCTTCTGATATAGCTTTTCTACAAAAGAAAACTAATCCGTTAAAACATAGCTCATTGTCAGGGAAAGAGGTAAATTATCAGGTAATTGAAGCTTATCTTTCTAGTCACAAAAGCTCCTTTTAAACTTTAACCCATTTTGTTATACATTATGATATTTATGGTATACAGCTTTATTTTATTACACTGAGTATACTTGACACTGGGTTTATAAGGCCAAACCTATACTGGCCATGCTTCTTTTATTGTATGCATGATCCTTCCAATTTAAGAAGCTCTACCACCAACGCATGATGTTCTAGTAATACCATATGAATGTTCCAGGAATTCTTCAGGTGTGAATAACTGGCAGAGCATAAGTTTACAAAAAAGATAGAATTTGCATAAAATGTGAAGATGAAATACTATTTTTAAGATAACAATGTTAATACTTACTAAGTAATATATTCACCAAATTACTAATTTAAGCAATATTTAAAGACATAAAATTATTTAAATTTAACTCATTAAGTGACTTTTTAAATTATGTATGGAGATTTTAAATTTAAAAAATATATAGCATATAATTCTCCAAATTTCATTTTCACTTAATATTTCATAAATATTTTTCTAATAATTACTCTAAATGAGAATAGATTGACTTCTTCAAACAAAAGTCATGGAGTGGTTGGATGGATTTAAAAAAATCAAGGCTGAACTAGATGCTGCCTGCAAGAGATTCACGTCAGCTGAAGGACCACATAGTCTTCAAGTGAAAGGATATTGCATGCAAGTGGAAACAAAAACAGAGCAGGAGTAGCTATAGTTATATCAGACAAATTGGACTTTAAGCTAAAAATAGTAACAAGAGACAAAAAGGGTAATTATATAATGATAAAAGGGTCAATTTGTAAGGAAAATATAACAGTCATAGGTAGATATACACGAAACACTAGAGAATCTGAATATATGAAGCAAATACTAACAGATCTGAAGGGAGAAACAAGCAACAATATAATAATAATAAAGGGACTAAAGTACCCCACTTTCAACAATGGTTAAATCATCCAGACAAAACCAACAAGGAAATGTTGGACTTGAACCATACTTTAGACCAAATGAGCAAAACAGACATATATAGAACATTCCATCCAACAGCATCAGGATACACATTCTTCTCAAGCACATGTGGAACATTCTCCAGGATAGATCACATGATCACTTACAAATAAAGCCTTAGTAAATTTAAAAAGGTTGAAATCAAGCCAAGTAACCTTTTGACAACAATGGTATGAAAATAGATATCACTAATGAGGAAAATAGGGAGATTCACAAGTATGGAACATAACATGCTTTTGACCAGCCAATGGGTTAAAGAAGGAATCAAAAAGGGAAATCAAGAGATATCTTAAAACAAACAAAAATGGAAACAGAACATAGCAAAACTTACGGAACTCCTCGAAAGCACTTCTAAGAGGAAAGTTCATAGTGATAAATGCCTACATTAAGAAACAAGAAAAGTGGGCGCCTGGGTGGCTCAGTGGGTTAAAGCCTCTGTCTTCGGCTCAGGTCATGATCTCAGGGTCCTGGGATCGAGGCCCGCATTGGGCTCCCTGCTCGGCGGGGAGCCTGCTTCCTCCTCTCTCTCTGCCTGCCTCTCTGCCTACCTGTGATCTGATCTCTCTCTCTCTCTGTGTCAAATAAATAAAAACAAAAAAACAAAACAAACAAACAAAAAAAGAAACAAGAAAAGTCTCAAATAAACAATTTTGCACTTCAAGAAACTAGAAAAAGAAGAAAAAACTGAGTCCAAAGTTAGCAGAAGGGAGCTAATAGATCAGAACAGAAATAAATGAAACAGAGACGAGAAAATATGATCAGAGATCAGCAAAACTAAGACCTCTTTTTAAAAAAATATTTTAAAAATTGACAAACCTTGAGCTGGACTAAGAAAAAAGAAAGGATTCTTAAAGAAATAAAATCGCAAAAGAAAGAGAGACGTTACAATGGACACCACAGAAATACAAAGAATTATAAGAAGCTACATGAACAATTACACAACAATAAATTGGCTTACTTAGAAGAAATGGATAAATTCCTACAAACATGCAAACTACAAAGACTGAATCATGAAGGATCAGAAAATCTGAACCATTCAATAGCAAATAAGGAGAATAAATCAGTGAACAAAAACTTCCAACAACAACAACAAAAAAGTCCAGGACCAAATGGCTTTATGGGCAAATTCTACCAAACATTTAAAGAATTAATACTGATCCTTCCCAAACTCTTCCAATAAATTGAAGAGGAGGAAACACCCTCAAACTCATTTTATTAAGCCAGTATCATACTGATGCCTAAACCAGATTAAAACACACACACACACACACACACACACACAGAGACCAAAATCTCTGATGAATATAGATGCAAAGTTTTTTTAAAATAATATTAGCAAACTGAATTCAACAGCACATTAAAATGATCAAACACCATGATCAATTGGGACTTCTCTGAGGGATGCAAGATGGTTCAGCATACATAATTCAATAAATGTAATACACCATATTAATTGAATGAGATTTAAAAAATCATTTCAATAGATGCAGAAAAATAACATTCTCTCATGATAAAACACTCTCAACAAATTGCGTCTAGAAGAAACTTCAATGTAATAATGGCCATATAGAGTAAGTCCACAGGTAACGTCATATTCAATAGTGAAAGGTTAAAAGCTTTTTCTCTATGATCATGAATAAGGGTACTGCTCTCACTACTCCTATTCAACATAATAGTGAAATTCCTAGCCAGAGAAATCAGGTAAGAAAAAGTAATAAATGGCATCCGAATTGAAAGGAAGAAGTAAAATTGTCTTTACAGATGATAATATCTTACATATAGAAAATCCTAAAGACCCCATCAAAACACTGTTGCAATAAATCAGCAAGTGCAATAAAACTGCAGGATACAAAATCAAGAGAAATTAGCTGTTTCTATACACTAACAATGAAACATATGAAAACGAAATAAAGAAAATAATCCCATTCACAATATCCTTAAAAAGAATGAAATACTTAGGAATAAATTTAACCAAGGAGGTGAAAGATCTGAATATTGAAAATTATGAGATTTTGATGAAAGACTGACAAAGACACAAGTGAAAAATTATCTGGTATTCATAGATTAGAGAAATTAGTATTGTTAAAATGTCTACATTATCCGAAACCATCTGTATAGTCAATGGAATCTCTATGAAATTTCTAATTGCATTTTTCAAAGAAATAGAAAAAAATCATAAAATTTTATGGAAACACAAAAGACCCTGGATAGCCAAAGCAATCCTGAGAAAGAACAAAACTAGAAGCATCACAGTCCCTGATTTCCAACTGTACTACAAAGTGAAGGTATCAAAACAGTATGGCACTGGCATAAAATGGACACATAGACCAGTGGAATAGAATTGAGAGCCCAGAAATAAACCCATATATATATATTAAACTATATATGTAGTAAACTAATATTTGACAAGGGACCCAAGAACACTCAATGAGAAAAGAATAGTCTCTTCAATAAATGTTGTTAGGAAAACTGCAGAACAATGAAACTAGACCCCCATCTCACACTACTCCAAAAATTAACTAAAACAGATTAAAGGACTTAAAAATAAGCCCTGAAGCCTTAAAACTCCTGGAAGAAAATATAATAAAAATTTCCCTGACATAGATCTTGGTAATAAATTCTTGGATTTAACACCAAAAATACAAACAACAAAAGCAAGAGTCATTAAGTGGGACTGCATCAAACTAGAAAGATTCTCCAAAGACAAAGAGAAAGAAAAGAAAGGGAAGGGAAGGGAAGGGAAAGGAAAGGAAGGGAAGGGAAGGGAAAGGAAAGGAAAGGAAAGGAAGGGAAAGGAAGGAAGAAAGGGAGAGAGAGGAAGGAGGAAAAGACAAAGGGAGGAAGGAAGAAGGGAGGGAGGGAGGGAAGACAAAAAGAGAAAAGAAGAGAAAAAAGAAGAGAAGAGAAAAGAACAAACAACCAAACAAAAAGGGAACCTACTGAATGGCAGAAAATACTTGCAAATCATATATCTGACAAGGGGTTAATATCCAAAATATATAAAGAACTCAGGCAACTCAAAGGCAAAAGAACAATCTGATTAAAAATGGGCAGAGGAAGTGAATTGACGTTTTTCCAGAGAACACATATAAATGGCCAACGGCTACATGAAAATGTGTTTATACCACTAGCCATCAGGGAAATGCAAATCAAAGCCACAATGTGATAGTGCCTCACACCTGTTACAATGGCTATCAGTAAGAAAACAAAAATTAAAGCCAGCAAGAGATAACACGTGTTGGTGAGGATGTGGAGAAAAGAGAACCCCAGTTCAGTGAGGGCTTGTAAATTAGTGCAGCCACTCTGGAAAGCAGTAAGGTGGTTGCTCAGAAAGTAAAGCCATGGCCTTGCCCTCAGTAAATGATACCTGTTTGCTGAACATAAACTCCATCTGGTCCATCCCTGACTCCTCCTTCTTTTTGCAGACCCCTTATCCAATCTGTCAACCATTTCTGTTGGACCTTTCTCTAACAGAAACCGAGAACCTGACCACTTCTCAGCCAGTTCAGTCCTACCCTGTACTGTCACAGTGACTTCGTAACTAGCTTCATTGTTCTCATCACCAAGTCCCTTTGCTGAGTCTTTTCTCAACATAACAGACAGAGCAGTTCTCTTAAAAATTAAAATTAGATCATATCATTCCAGTACTCATTATCCATGAGTACCTTGCATCCTTCTCAAAGTGAAAACCAAGGTTTTTTTTTTAAATATTCATTTATTTATTTGAGAGAGAGAAAGAAAGTAGGTGGAGGGCCAGAGGGAGAGGGACAGAATCTTAAGCAGACTCCCCGCTCAGCATGGAGCCCTATTTGGATCCCAGGATCCTGAGATCGTGACCTGAGCCAAAATCAAGAGTCAGCTATTTAATGGACTGAACCTCTCAGCTGCCCCTGAAATCCAAGTTCTCAGAGCAGTCTACATGGCTCTATACTCCTTGGCCCCAGGTCACCACACCTCCCCACTCACTGACGCTCGTTGCTCTGCAGCTCACAACTGACAAGGCATGCTTCTGCCCAGGACTCTTGTGGTGGGGTTCCTCCTGTGTGCACACTCTTCAACCACTATTATTTTTGCTAAAGTATCACTTCTCTGATAAGAACTTTGACAACAGGGGTGCCTAGGAGCCTTAGTCTGTTTTGTGTCTGCCTTAGCCCAGGTCCTGGGATGGAGCCCTGGGTTGGGCCCCCTGCTCAGTGGAGAGCCTGCTTTTCCCTCTGCCCCTCTCCCTCCCACCCACTCATGCCCTCTCTCTCTCAAATAAATAGATAAAATCTTTCAAAAGATAAATAAATAATAAAAAATAAAAAAAGAACTTTGATGACCATCATATTTAAATAGCAACCCCCGCCCCTATTCTGTACTCCCAATCCTTTTTGACTGCCTTATTTTTATTCCATATTTATCACTGTATGACATACCATTAACTTTTAATTCTTTGTTTAATATCTGTTACTCCCCTATTGCAAGAGTAATTTTTTCTGTGTTATCAGGATGTAGGAAAAAACCTGATAAACACCATGAGCTAAAGAAAATTTGTTGAGTCTATGGCCATACCACCCTGAACGCCCCCGATCTCGTCTGATCTCGGAAGCTAAGCAGGGTCGGACCTGTTTAGTACTTGAATGGGAGAAAATTTGTTGAAATAAACAGTATTGTATATAGTATGTCTCCAAATTTAACTACCTTCATTATGGTCTTTCGACAAGGTTTTTCTATAGGTTTTCATGTTTCTAGGTAAAAGGGATGTTTTCTATTATATTTTAAAGTGGTTTTAATAGGGTATAGAAAAGCTGCTGGGTTTTGTGTATTGATCTTAATCAGCTACCTTGCAGAAAAATTTCATTATTTTCCTTTCAATGTCAACATAAATCACATGTTATCTGCAGATGATGCCAATTTTTCTTTTTTCCCCAACATTATTATTCCTAATTTATTTGTCTTTTTTTTTATTGCACCTTCCATTAGAATGGTGACAATGAGCCGCTTATCTTCTTCCAGGCTCAGAGGGAATGACTCTGTGTTTCACCATTAATGTGATATTTCCTGCAGTTTTCTGTCTTTGTGAATTTAAAGAAATTTCCTTCTTTAAGGTTCACTAAGTGTTTTTATCAGAAATGATAGAGTTTGACCATTGCTTTTTTGGAATTAAGATAATTATATATATTTTTAATCCTTTATTAAGTAATGTAGGGATTTACATAAATAAGTGTGTTAATACTGAACTATTCATTTATTCTTTGGACAAGTGCTAGTTGGTCATGGAATATTATTCTTTCCAAAAATGTATATGATAGTTGATACATGTATCTGGAGAGAGAGGAGGAAATGTAGATTATGAAGCATTACAATAAAATCAAGAACCCAAACCCTGTTTCTTAAGAATCATTGCATCGAATTTTGTGCTGTTTGCTATCTCTCTGGCTTTCCCTACTCATCTCAATTTTGTAATTATTATTCCTTTCCTTGTTTGTTAGTAGTCTCTTTTCATGTAAATATGTATATTTCATGTATATACATGTAAATGTATATGCATATTCATGTAAATATGTATATTTATATTACATAATATAGTGTGTATATGTATATTATATATTAAAAAATGTGTATGTATACACACACACACACACACACACACACACACACACACACACACACACATACAGATCCTAAAGGAAGATTTTAGATTTTCCAATCTGTTTTTATAGGACCCAGTTCAGCATGGATGAAGATCTTTGAGGATCACAAGGGTAGAATAATACATAAGACCAAGGGAAAATCATCCTGTGTAGCAGTAAGAAATGCCTACTTTTAATTATCTCCTTTAAATCCTTTCATGGAAAGCCAATGATCTGCAAGAAAGGAAGTTGGTATTATTCAGAGGTGGATAGTTCAAAACAGAACCTTAGCCAGTTTTCTTTCTTCTCTCCCTCTTTGATCTGTGACTTGGCTCCAACCTTGCTTGTATGGAGAGACAAAACTTTGGTCCCCTGCCAATTTCTTTTATCTATGTACCCCGGGCAAAGGTCTTAAAAATGAACCCTGGGATATTTTACAGACACTGCGTGAGCCCCACATATGTTAGCGTAGGGAGGATATTGTTCTAGGATCTTTAAAAATCACCACAGATGTTCCTTTCAGAGGTAGACCAAGCTGAAGTGGAAAAAAATGAAACTAAAACATACTTACAAGAATTAGAAATAAATCCAGAGAATGGCTAATTAATCTTTAAGTGGTCTGGATGACAAGTCCTTGCAGAATGTTACATAATAAAATCATATGATTCCCAGAAGAGAATGTAGTTGAAGAAGAGTTTTAGGTAATTTAACATGTTTCAGTGTTTGTCTGCTCTCATACAGGGAGGAGAATAAACTCTAAGTATTTGATCATCAAGGATCAAATAAAACTGGGCAGGAACTAAGAAAACAGTCTTGGGTTTTCTTTCTTCGCTTTCCTTCTCTTCTCTTCTCTTTCTTATTGTGATAACAGTTGCCCATCTCTGTAAACATACTATAACTCATTGAACAATACATTGACCTTTACAGTATCCAAATTATTTCTCAATAAAGCTCTTAAGGAAAAAAAAGGTGTATTTCACAAAATATAATGCCAGAATTAGATATTGGGCAGTTTTTTCAAACTCTTCCTACCAAAACTGGAATGCCAGAAGGAAGAGCCTAATAATGTCTTAGTAGAACACTGTATTTGGAAATCTGTATTCAGAAAGAAAATTGAGTTTGATTCTAATGTCAGCACTTAGCCAGCAGTGTGGGGCGGCTCAGCATTGTTTGGGCAATTATTGCCCTTGTGCACTGTGGGATGAGAGACGGCTGTCAGTTCCTGCCAGTTCAGCAGAATTCATTTCTTCTTTGAAGGCCAGCCCATCAGGAATTTACAAGGTCAAAATGGAACATCAGCCTCAAGATGGGAAATAACTAAACTGCAGGTAAAATACTTGAAAATGAAGTTTAAAATATATAAAAATAATTTAAAGATTTCAAATAAAGAGAGATTTGTGTATATTTGTATAAAAATCACCAAAACAAGAAATTGAAGAAGGCTAAAAGACAGCCTTTTTAATTTTGCAAATTAACGATGTCATTCCTGAACCAATAGGAAAGTACCAAAGCCCCACAGGAGGCCAAGAAGGATGAGGTAAAGGTGGGAAGTAGGAAAGACAATTTTAATGGCAAAGTGGGATGAAAGAATTGCTCAGGACTAGACTCGGTCTTGACGTATAAAGATTTATGTTTCCACCTTCAACTTGATTTAAAAACAAAACAATGCCAAACACCCTGATTCTCAATTTATTGAGCATGCTATACTCAAGACTAGTGGAAGACCAAAGAATTTAGTACCTACAAGAATCTTTCAGGGTTGAAAGACCTCCTAAATAAACCACCATTTATCAGATGCCCCCTACAACATTTCTGACAAATTATGATCCTGACTTATCTATTGATTTTGCCCCTGAGCATTCATTCTGATTTTGGGAACCAGCCCTTTCAGTACATGAGACTGAAAACCTCTATGCTGTGCAGTGCACAACCTATGCAACTGCATGACATAGCCAAAGTGAACATGCTTTAGGAAAGCCATGTGATCCAAGCTCGGAAAATCACATGTTTCTGCTTAGAATTGAAATCTTTTTTTTTTTAATATAATTGTATATTTATTCTTTGCCCAAGGGGTATAGATCTGTGGATCATCAGGCTTACATCTTTCACAGCAC
>LNAC01001472.1:26727-108217 GCA_002007465.1 Ailurus styani
GAAAGACCCCCAGACACTTAATTATTAGAGACATGAATCGTTCAGACAGGAGGTCATGAGGGCAGCTAGGGAGAACAGTTTCCTTACATATAGAGGAAGGACCATCAGAATAACGTCGGACCTGTCCACAGAAACCCAGCCAGCCAGAAAGGGCTGGAAAGACATATTCAGGACACTAAATGAGAAGAACATGCAGCCAAGTATATGTTATCCAGCAAGGCTGACATTCAGAATGGATGGAGAGATAAAGAGCTTCCAAGATCTGCAAGGCATCTGCAAGGTCTAAAAGGTTATGTGACCACCAAACTGACACTACAAGAAATATTAAGGGGGGTTCTATAAAAGAACAAAGAATCCAAGAGTGACATACAACAGAAAATTACAGAGACAATGCATAGTAACAAGGATTTCACAGGCAACATGATGTCGATAAAAACTAACCTTTCAATAATCACTCTCAATGTGAACAGCCTAAATACTCCCATAAAATGCACAGGGTTGCACAGTACAGGGTTGCAGACTGGATAAAACAACAGGACCCATCCATCTGTTGTCTACAAGAGACATATTTTGAACCTAAAGATATATCCAGACTGAAAGTGAAGGGATAGAGAACCATCTTTCATGCCAGTGGGCCTCAAAGGAAAGCTGAGGTAGCGATTCACATATTAGAAAAAATAGATTTTAAGCTAAAGACTGTAGTCAGAGATACAAAAGGACACACATCATTCCTAAAGGGTCTATCCAACAAGAAGACCNCCTATCCAACAAGAAGACCTAACAACTGTAAATATCTATGTCCCGAACATGGCAACAGCAACTACATAAGCCAACTCTTAAACAAAATAGTTTTATTAATATGAATATATTAATCTTAGGATATCTTCATATGCCACCCTCAGCAATAGACAGATCATCTAAATGCAAAACTAACAAAGAAACAAGAGCTTTGGCACAATGACACACTGGATCAGAAGGACCTCATAGATATAGACAGAAAATCCCCCCCTAAAACAACAGAATACACATTCTTCTCAAAAACACACACGAAACTTTCCCCCAGAATAGCCCACATTCTCGGACACAAATCAGGGCTTAACTGATACTAAAAGATTGAGATTATCCCT
This sequence comes from Ailurus styani, assembly GCA_002007465.1. Taxonomy (NCBI): domain Eukaryota; kingdom Metazoa; phylum Chordata; class Mammalia; order Carnivora; family Ailuridae; genus Ailurus; species Ailurus styani. Next base: position 27,855 of record LNAC01001472.1, read on the forward strand.
GCATGTTCTCAGACCAGAATGCTTTGAAACTGGGACTCAACCACAAGAAAAAAATTCGAAGGAAATCACACACTTGAAAGTTAAAGTCCATCCTGGTCAAGAATGTTTGGATCAAACAGGAAATCAAAGAAGAACTCAATCATTCATGGAAACCAATGAGAATGAAGACACATGCATCCAAAACTGATGGCATATGGCAAATGCGGTCCTAAGGGGTAAATACATAGCCATCCAAGCCTCACTCAAAAAAACTGAAGGATCCCGAAACACCAACTATCATCTCACCTTAAAGACCTGGAGAATCAACAACAAATTAGGCCAACCCCATGCACAGAAACCAAAATAATTAAGATTAGGGCAGAGATCAATGAATTAGAAACTAGAGCTATAGTAGAACACATCAATGAAACTAGCAGCTGGTTCTTTGAAAGAATTAAGAAGATGGACAGACCAGTGGCCAAACTAATCCAAAAGAAAAGAGAGGGGGCCCAAATGAACAAAATAATGAATAAAGGGGAGAAACCACGACCAACACCAAGGATATAAAAACAATCATCAGAAACTACTATCAACAGCTATATGCCAAAAAGTTAAGCAAACTAGAGGAAATGGATACATTCCTGGCAACCTATAAACTTCCAAGACTGAAACAGGAAGAAATTGACAACCTGAATAGACCAATATTTAGGAATGAGATTGAAGCTATGATCAGAAACCTCCCAAAAAAACAAGAGTCCAGGACCTGACGGATTCCCGGGAGAAGTCTACCAAACATTCAAAGAAGAAATAATACCTATTCTATTGAAGGTGCTTCAAAAATAGATGCAGAGGGAAAACTTCCAGACTCTTCCTATGAAGCTAGGATTACCTTGGTCCCTAAAGCAGGCAAAGACGCCATCAAAAAGGAGAATTTCAGACCAATATCGCTGATGATTATGGATGCCAATATTCTCAACAAGATCCTCAGGAAAAGGCTCTAACAGTACATTCAAAAGATTATCCACCATGACCAGGTGGGATTTCTCCTTGGGATACAAGGGTGGTTCAACATTCACAAATCGATCCATGTGATAGAACAAATCTATAAGAAGAGAGATTAGAAACACGTGGTCTTCTCAATGGATGCAGAAAAAGCATTTGACAAAGTACAGCAACCATTCCTGATTAAAACTCTTCAGAGGATAGGGATAGAAGGAACATTCCTCAACTTCATAAAATCAACCTATGAAAAACCCACAGTGAATATCTTTCTTGATGGGGAAAACCTGACAGCCTTCCCATTGAGATCAGGGACACGACAAGAATGCCCACTCTAGCCACTGTTGTTCAACATAGTAATAGAAGTCCTAGCAAGAGCAATCAGACAACAAAAAGAAATAAACAGTATTCAAACTAGCAAAGAAGTCAAACTCTCTCTCATCGCCCATGACATGGTGCTTTATATGGACAACCCAAAGGACTCCACCCCAAACTATGGGAACTCAAACAGCAATTTAGTAATGTGGTAGGACACAAAATCAATCCACAGAAATCTGTTGCTTCCCTATACACTAGCAATGAAAACATAGAAAGGGAAATTAGAGATTCGATTCCATTTACTATAGCACCCGGAACCATAAGTTATCTTCAAATAAAGGATCTGTATTTGAGGAACTGTAGAACACTCATAAAAGAAATTGAAGGAGACACAAAAAGATGGGAAAGCATTCCATGTTCATGGATCCAAAGAATAAACATTGTTAAAATGTCTATTCTGTGCAGTGCAATCTATACTTTCAATGCCTTCTCGATCAAAATTCCACTGGCCTTTTGCAAAATTCTGGAACAAACGATTCTAAAATTTGTATGGAATCAGAGAAGACCCTGAATCGCTAAGGGAATGTTGAAAAAGAAAAACAAAGCTGGGGCCATCATGTTAACAGATCCAAGTCTGTGATCACCAAGACAGCATGGTCCTGGCACAAAAACCGACACATAGACCAATGAAACAGAGTGGAGAGTCCAGATATGGACCCTCAACTCTATGGTCAAATAATCTTCGACAAAGCAGGAAAAAAATATCCATTGGATAAAAGACAGTCTCTTCAATAAATAGTGCTATGAAAATTGGACAGCTATGTATAGAAGAATGAAACTCGACCGTTCCATCACACCATAGACAAAGATAAGCTCAAAATGGATGAAAGATCTCAATGTCAGGTAGGACTCTATCCAAATCCTAGAGGGAAACGTAGGCAGTAACGTCTTTGACATCAGCCACAGCAACTTCTTTCAGGACACGTATCCAAAGGCAAAGGAAACAAAAGTGAAAATGACCTTTTGGGACTTTATCAAAATAAAAAAGGTTTCTGCACAGCAAAGGAAACAGTCAACCAAACAAAGAGGCAACCCACGGAATGGGAGAAGATAATTACAAATGACACTACAGACAAAGGGTTGATGTCCAAGAGCTATAAAGAACTTCTCAACATCTAAAAAACAGATAATCTTGTCAAAAAATGGGCAGGAGATCTGAACAGGCACTTCTCCAATGAAGACATACGAATGGCCAATAGACACATAGAAAAGTGTCCATTATCACTAGCCATCAGGGAAACTCAAATCAAAACCACAACAAGATACCACCTTACACCAGTTAGAAAGGACAAAATCAACAGGACAGGAAACAACAAGTGTTGGAGAGGATGTGGAAAAAAGGGAATCTTCTTGCACTGTTGGGGGGGGAATGTAAGTTGGTGGAGCCACTTTGGGAAAGAGTGTAGAGATTCCTCAAAAAATGAAAAATAGAGCTACCCTATAACTCTGCAATTACACTACTGGGTATTTACCCCAAAGATAGAGATGTACTGAAAAGAAGAGTCACATATACCGCAATGTTCATAGCAGTAATGTCCACAATCCCCAAACTGTGGAAAGAGCAGAGATGTCCTTCAACAGTTGAATGGATAAAGAAGTTGTGGTCCATATATACAATGGAATATTATGCAGCCATCAGAAAGAATGAATACCCAACTGTTGTATCAACATGGATGGGTCTGGAGGATATTATGCTGAGTGAAGTAAGTCGTGCAGAGAAAGTCCATTATTGTATGGTTTCACTTACTTGTGGAACATACGGAATAAAAGGGAGGACTTCAGTAGGAGGAAAGGAAATGTGAATTGGGTTGAATCGGAAGGGGAGACAAATCATGACAGACTGTGAACTCTGAGAAACAAACTGAGGGTTATGGAGGGGATGGTGGATTGGTGAGCCCGGTGGTGAGTATTAAGGAGGAGACGTATTGCATGGAGGACTAGGTGTGTAGCATAAACAATGATTCTTGGATCAATGAAAAAGTTCAAAAAAACTTGGATCAAAAAAAAGCCACTATGGAAATATGTTGTATTAAACATCTAGTTGAAATGGTAACCAGGTTTAAAAAAAAAGCAAGANAGCAAGAACGAGAATCATGAGAAAGAACTAAAAAGAGAGAGAGAGAGAAGAGTTTTATTTAAGATATATATGGCCTGTGAGTCAACACCAGGAGCTTAATATACCATTGTGCCTTGGTGTTGGGATTTTACAGTTTTATGGGGACCCTGTGGTTGTTGCCATGTTGTTCTTTCAGCTTGTCTTCTGGGGGAGGGGCCTGCCACATATTTTTCAGTGGATCCTACTTTGGCAGAGGTCCCCTGCACACTGTCAATGGGCTGGGCTTCATGGAAACCGGGTTTTCAGGCTTTTTTTCTCTGGAGGCTTTTGTTCTCTGTTGTCTTTTTGCACCTTTTTGGCAGGTCAGAGCAAAGTAATCTGTCTGCACACAGACCTCCGCCTCAGAGAGAAGCCACAGTGAATGGTCCAAAACAAACAGACTCCCCTTCTGCAAACTCTGCTGAACACGGCAACCTCCCACAGGTGGTGTGCAGCCCCAGCCACTGTCTCAGTGGTTTTCTGCCCGAGGCCCCCATTGTCTCTGCACCCCTGTGCCACCCAAACTGAGTGATACTGGTCTGGGTGAGCCTGGTCCTGGCGGCTGCTATTCCCAGGACTGCAGACTCAAGTCAGCGCAGCGTCCTCTCAGCTGCAATGGAGGCAGCAGTGGGTGTGGTAGTGGTGAGAGCCACCAGCCCCAGGGGCCACTGACTTGAGCCCATGCCAGGTGCCCTCAGCCCCGGTGGCAGTGGAGGCAGGGGAGGTGTCTGTGGTGGGCACAGCAGCCACTAGCCCCAGGGACTGCTGACTGGAGTCCGCACTGCGTCCTCTCAGGCATGGGAGGGTGGGGGCTGCAGCCATCCTGGGACCCTGGGCTTAGGTCTGTGCCTGCGGGCACTCGGTTCAAGCAATTGTCCCTTAAGTCCCTTTGTTCTGTTTGAGTGCTCTTATCAGTCCCTTCCTTTCTCACAGCCACCGGTCTCCAAGCTGTTGTTGGTCCCCAAGTGCAGGGCACATTGGCACTGGGGTAGTAATTTCCAATGGCTCTCTTCTAGTGGCTCCCTCCCCCTTCTTTTTATCCTCCGATATCTGACCGTACACTCCCAACTCCTCTGTACCTCTCCACTGATGATCCTCTGCCCCTGTAGAGATCCAGAAGTTTATAATGTTACATCTCAGGCTGATTTCGTAGGTTTTCAGAGTGCTTTGGTAGATATATAGCTCAATTCAGAGGACATATTGAAATAGGGTCTCCACACCTCTGCCTTCTTGCTCCCCCGCCCCACCATAAAGGATTGTTAATCATAGGAAACAAACTGAGGTTTGCTGGTGAGGAGGGGTGTAGAGGGATGGGGTAATTGGGTGATAGACACTGGGGAGTGTATGTGTTGCAATGAACGCTGGGTATTATATAAGACTGATGAATCACAGACCTGTATCCCTGAAACAAATAATACACTATAGGCTAATTAATTGAATTTAAATTAAAAAACCATTTTTAAAAAAAGGAAAGAGCTGGACTTCTAAAGAAGAGGATCCACACTCTGCATGTGTGAGAGTTTCCAGTCCTCTACCCTCATGGAAGATATGTAGCTATCTTTCAGGGAAGGTGGATAGATCTTCCAGTGACTGTTTTAAGAAACGGTCCCGTATACATGTAGGAGATTTTTTTTTCAAGGACATCTCTAAAACACAGGAGAACAGGTGTTGAAAAAAAGACCAAAGAAGACATAAAATCTCTTGTCCAGGGATTCAAGCAAGGCTGAGATCTTCAGGAGAGTTATCTGCCTGGAAAGGTCAAGCTAACAAAACTTGACAATAGACATTGGGCAACTACAAAGAGGGAAAGTAGAACTCCAAGTCAAATTCTTCTACAATACCAAGGTTTCAAGTTTCCCTGTTATGGTCAATGCAACCATAGCCATTATAATGCAGGCTGACACATTGATCATCTCTAACACCTATCTCCATAAAGTTAAACAAGAGAAGAGAAAGACTAGGGAAACTAATATATCAAAGAGATTGTAAACAAAAGAGAATCTAACAACGGTCAATAGTAGGGAGGCAAAACTGTATAACTAGATGACAGATGGGAGAAATACTTTATTTTCCACTCTATATGCTAATTTTTACCACTTGAAATAATTTCTTTTTTAATCACGGATTAACGATTTAAAATTTTAATCAGTTTACATAAAAGTATTAAATTATAAAGGGAAAAAAGCCACAATGCTGTAAAAAAAGTACAATGGCCAATGAATATATAAAATATTAACATGACTGATCACTTAGTAAATGCAATCTAAAGATGATAACAATAGTATAAGTTTCAATGAGTTTTGCACTAACAACCAAATTTCTCATCACTGACCTTACCTTCTAATAGATGACACTGACCCTTCGGTGATATGCCAGAGTTATGACAGCTGAGAGGTAGGCCAAGTAGGCTATATTTTCAGTTTGCCAGTAAATCTATATTAAGAGTCGGAGTCTCTTTTTTCCCAAGAGTTAGTCTGTTATTCTGAAACTGCTTTTTCACTTGTAATTTCACAGCAAAACAACACTTTTTTTTTCTTCCAAAGGTAGAGAAGAAATAGAATGTGAAATCCATCTCTTAAAAAGAAGAATCAGGGCTTATTGTATTTCAGAGATTATTACATGAATTCATAGGCTTCGGGTCATAAGTATCTCTGGGAAATACGATTTCTTTTTTCCCCCCATTCTCACCACTATAAAATACAATGTAAGAAAGTCATTTATGTCCTGTTTAAAGTTCCACTCATGTTGACAGTGTACAGGACTGTGAGCAGACAAGGCCTCTAGGTACCTCACACACCAAGAGCAGGACCATGTTATATTGCTGACAGTTCTTATATGTGGACTATTGCATAGAGCAAGGGGGATTTTTAAGAGACCCAAAGATTTCATGTGAAACGTATGCATCTATCAGCCTTCATGCCAAGGGAGAATAAACAAGAGAAATAGAACACTTAATAAGACAAAATGTCAAGAATACACAGGCATCAACAGAAATTCATCTCTGAAGAAGCAATGGCAATATAACTGCTCAGGTGACAAAAAACGGATATGCTTCTGTGGATAAGACTAAGAGCATTTTCACATTGATTTCCTTCTGTTTTCATTCTTAAGGTATGTAAAATGTTAAGCTGAATCGATGCTTGAAGAATGAAAAGAAAACTGAAAATGAAACTCAGAAATCCAAGCTTTAAAGATGAGAAACCTACTTCTGCTCTCAGCCATTGCATGCTCCGTTAAGAAGTTTTGGGAAATATTCATGTGTGTGTGGTCCTGAGCACAAGCGAAGTTTGGTCCATGAGAATCAAACACAAATTTCTATAGCTCTTATTATATTCAGTCCTTCAATCTCTGCAATTTTTCCTCCTGATCTTTTTTTTTGATTTACCGGTGTGACAGTGAGATTTCTTTCATATATACTGGCCAGAAATTTGCCTGTGTCTTTCAATTCCATGAGACGGGCCTGACCTAATTTCCTTCCCAAACAGTAGTCAAAGAGGTTAAATCACAATAGTCCCAAATTATTTTCCAAAAACATTGAAAAGAGATTGTCTTATTTCCCTCCCAAGAGCCTTCCTCAGTACTTCTACAGCTAAGGTATGGTGGGCAATCAGTCTATAATATTTTAAAATATAGTCATGTACTAATTGAATATTATGCTTCTTAAAGCTTGTAATAACATGGAAATATTTATCAAAAATATTATTTGGGAAAAGAATATGAAATGTTATACAAAATATCACTTCAACATTTCAAAATATTTTTTCTAAATGATGAAAATTAAACAGATCTTTTTCTGTTCTCTGTGTCACTCTATAATTTCCATATTCTTCCCAAATGAATACAAATTTAATTGTTAAAATTGTAATATTAAGTCTACAGGAATTTTGGGCATAAAGAAAGAACTCTGTTTTAAAGTTGAACTTAAGTACTCAGAGGAAATTACTAGAAATAAATTTCTAATGGGAATAAACAACTATTGCACTAAAAAAATGCCTACGTGAACTCTTTCTCTACCTAAAATTAGATCCAACTGTATGGAAACATGGAATTGGGCAAAATCAGAAGTCCTGAACAACCACCACTCATAGAGCCACTCACTAACTCATTCCGTGACGTCACACAATATCCTATCCAATTTTAATATAACTGAAAAGAATTTGCCATTTTATCTAGCCGAAGAATCCAACATGAGCAAAACATCAGTCATGGATAGACTTAATGTGATTATTGATTCTGTACATGTAGACTTACATCTCTGCATTCTTTTCCTTTGATACATGAAGGAGAAAGCAGAATCAGAGCAGCTCCAAAGTTAAAAGACCTTCCCCAAAATATTTCTTTCAGCAGCCCATCATAAATTCCATTACAGCTTGTGGAATTAAGATAGAGATTTCTGAGTTGATGATTTGCCAGTCTGTGTAATACACATGCATAAAGACATTGTGAGGAGTCGTTAATTTTCTTGGACATGACCCTGACACAATCTGGTAGGGCAAGGTGAAGAGGTAAATGCGAAGTAAAAAGAATAGAGTTGAATGACTATAGACTTGAAATGATGGGGGTCCATTGAGTTTAGAAATGAATACAGGATTTGTAGAGGGTGTTGGATCAAAGTAGAAGAAGATTGGGGACCATCCTGCTCAAGAATGTTTGGATCGTGTGCCTGGGTGGCTCAGTGGGTTCAGCCTCTGACTTCAGCTCAGGTCATGATCTCAGGGTCCTAGGATTGAGTCCCGATTTGGGCTCTCTGCTCAGCAGGAAGCCGTCTTCCCCCTCTTTCTCAGCATGACTCTCTGCCTGCTTGTGATCTCTCTCTCTCTCTCTCTGTCAAATAAAGAAATAAAAACTTTAAAAATAAATAAATAAGTAAGTAAGTAAGTAAATAAATAATAAAAGAATGTTTGGATCAACCAGGAACTCAAAGAAGAAATTAAACAATTCATGGAAATCAAGAAGAATGAACACACAGTCCAAAACCTATGGACATGGCAAAGGCTGTCCTAAGGGGGAAATATATAGCCATCCAAGCTTCATTCAAAAAATTTGAAAAATCCTGAATACACCAACTCTCTTTACACCTTAAGGAACTAGAAAATCAACAACAAATTAAGCCAACCCTATGCACAAGAAGGGAAATAATTAAGATTAGAGCAGAGATGAAGTAGTTAGAAACTAGAGATACATTAGAACACATCAACAAAACTAGAAGCTGGTTCTTCAAAAGAATTAAGAAGATCAATAAACAACAGGCCAAACTAATCCAAAAGAAAAGAGAGAGGAGTCAAATTAAGAAAAATATGAATGAAAGGGGAGAGGTCATGACTAACACCAAGGAAATAGAAACAATCATCAGAAACTACTATCAACAACTATATGCCAAGAACTTAAGCAATCTAGAAGAAACAGAGACATTCCTGGAAACCTATAAACTTCCAAGACTGAAACAGGAAGAAATTGATAACCTGAATAGACCAATATCTAGCAACGAGATTGAAGTGGTGATCAAAAACCTCCCAAAAAACAAGAGTCCAGGACCTGACAGATTCCCGGGGGAATTCTACCAAACATTCAAAAAGAAATAGTACCTATTCTCCTGAAACTGGTTCAAAAAATAGAAACAGAGGGAAAACTTCCAGACTCATTCTATGAAGTCAGCATTATCTTGATCCCAAATCTTGGCAAAGATGCCATCAAAAAGGAGAATTTCAGACCAATATCCCCGATGAAAATGGATGCCAAGATTCTCAACAAGATAATAGTGAAGAGGATCCAACACTGCATTCAAAAGATCATCCACCATGACCAGGTGGGATTTATCCCTGGGATGCAAGAGTGGTTCAACATTCGCAAATCAATCAAAGTGATAGAACAAAGCAACAAGAGAAGAGAGAAGAACCACATGGTCCTCTCAACGGATGCAGAAAAAGCATTGGACAAAATACAGCATCAGTCCCTGATTAAAACTCTTCAGCATAAAGGGATAGAGGGAACATTCGTGAGCTTCATAAAATCTATGAGAAACCCACAGCAAATATCATTCTCAATAGGGAAAACTGACACCCTTCCCCTTGAGTTGAGATCTTCCCATTGAGACACGACAAGGATGCCCACCCTAGCCACTGCTGTTCAACATAGTACCAGAATGCCTACAACAGCAATCAGACAACAAAAAGAAATAAACGGTACTCCAACTGGCAAAGAAGATGTCAAANCGTCAAGCTCTCTCTCTTCTCAGATGACATGATACTATCTATGGAATAGACTCCACCCCCAAATGACAAACTACTAGAACTCATAGAGCAATTCAGTAATGTGGCAGGATACAAAATCAATGCACAGAATTCACTTGCTTTCTTATACACTACCAATGAAAATAAAGAAAGGGAAATTAGAGGATCGATTTCATTTAAGATAGCACCAAGAACCATAAGATACCTTGGAATAAACCTAGCCAAAGAGCTAAAGGATCTGTACTCGTGGAACTACAGGACGCTCATGAAAGAAATTGAAGAAGATACAAAAAGATGGAAAGACATTCCATGCTCATGGATCAGAAGAATACACATTGTGAAAATCTCTATACTGCCCAGAGCAATCAATACTTTCNAGCCATCCCGATCAAAATTCTACCGGCATTTTTCTTTTTTTCTTTTTTTTTAATTTTATTTTTATTCTTTGCCCAAGGGGTACAGGTCTGTGAATCATCAGGCTTACATCTTTCACAGCATTCACCAAAGCACAAACCCTCCCCAATGTCCATAACCCATCCACCCTATCCCTACCCTCCCACCCCCCAGTAACCCTCAGTTTGTTTTATGAGATTAGAAGTCTCTTATGGTTTGTCTCCTTCCCCATCCCATCTTGTTTCATTATTTTTCCCTCCCTACCCCCCACAACCCCCCACCCTGCCCCTCAAGTTCCTCATATCAGAGAGATCATATGATAATTGTCTTTCTCTGATTGACTTATTTCGCTCAGCATAATACCCTCCAGTTCCATCCATGTCGTTGCGAATGGCAAGATTTCGTTTCTTTTGATAGCTGCATAGTATTCCATTGTATATATATACCACATCTTCTTTATCCATTCATCTGTTGATGGACATCTAGGTTCTTTCCATAGTTTGGCTATTGTGGACATTGCTGCTATAAACATTCGGGTGCACGTGCCCCTGAGGATCACTACCTTTGTGTCTTTAGGATAAATACCCAGTAGTGCGATTGCTGGGTCGTAGGGTAGCTCCATTTTCAACTTTTTGAGGAATCTCCATACTGTTTTCCAGAGTGGCTGCACCAGTTTGCATTCCCACCAACAGTGTAGGAGGGTTCCCCTTTCTCCGCAACCTCGCCAACATCTGTCATTTCCTGACTTGTTGATTTTAGCCATTCTGACTGGTGTAAGGTGGTATCTCGCTGTGGTTTTGATTTGTATTTCTCTGATGCCGAGTGATGTTGAGCACTTTCTCATGTGTCTGTTGGCCATTTGGATGTCCTCTTTGCAGAAATGTCTGGTCTGTCTTCTGCGCATTTCATGACTGTGTTATTTGTTTCATGGGTGTTGATTTTGAGGAGCTCTTTCTAGATTTTGGATACAAGCCCTTGATCTGATATGTCATTTGCAAATATCTTCTCCCATTCCGTCAGTTGTCTACTGGTTTTGTTGACTGTTTCCTTTTCTGTGCAAAAGCTTTCAATCTTGATGAAGTCCCAATAGTTCATTTTTGCCTTTGTTTCCCTTGCCTTTGGTGATGTTCCTAGGAAGAAGTTGCTGCGGTTGAGGTCGAAGAGGTTTCTGCCTGTCTTCTCCTCGAGGATTTGGATGGATTCCTNGATTCCTTTCTCACATTGAGGTCTTTTATCCATTTTGAGTCTATTTTTGTGTGTGGTGTCAGGAAATGATCCAGTTTCATTTTTCTGCATGTGGCTGACCAGTTTTCCCAACACCATTTGTTGAAGAGACTGTTTTTTTCCCACTGGACAATCTTTCCTGCTTTGTCGAAGATTAATTGACCACAGAGTTGAGGGTCCTTTTTTGGGTTCTCTATTCTGTTCCACTGGTCTATGTGTCTGTTTTTGTGCCAGTACCATACTGTCTTGATGATGACCACTCTGTAATAGAGCTTGAAATCTGGAATTGTGATGCCGCCAACTTTGCTTTTTTATTTTTCAACATTCCTTTGGCTATTCGGGGTCTTTTCTGGTTCCATATAAATTTTAGGATTATTTGTTCCATTTCTTTGAAATAAATTGCTGAAATTTTGATGGGGCTTGCATTAAATGTGTAGATTGCTCTAGTCTACTGGCATTTTTCAAAGTCCTGGAACTAACAATCCTAAAATTTGTATGGAACCAGGAGAGACCCCAAATTGTTAAGGAAATGTTGAAAAAGAAAAACAAAGCTGGGGGCATCACGTTGCCTGATTTCAAGCTTTATCACAAAGCTTTGATCACCAAGACAGCATGGTACTGGCACAAAAACGGACACATAGACCAAAGGAGCAGAATGCAGAGTCCAGATATGGACCCTCAACTCTATGGTCGAATAATCTTCGACAAAGCAGAAAAAAATATCCAGTGTTTAAAAAGGTCTCTTCAGTAAAATGGTGCTGGGAAAATTGGACATCCATGTATACAAGAATGAAACGTGACCATTTTCTCACACCATACACAAAGATAAACTCGAAATGGAGGAAAGACCTCAACGTGAGGCAGGACTCTATCCAAATCCTAGAGGAGAACATAGGTAGCCACCTCTTTGACATCGGCCACAGCAACTTCTTTCAAGACACTTCTCCAAAGGCAAAGGAAATGAAAGAGTCAATAACACAAAGAGGCCACCCACGGAATGGGAGAAGATATTTACAAATGAAACTACAGACAAAGGGAACATAAGAACACTGGGTGTGGTGCATAAACAATGAATCTTGGATTACTGAAAATTTTAAAGAAAATGTATATATGGACCACATATTCTCTCTCTATTTGTCTGTTGAAGGGCAGCTCTTTCCACAGTATGGCTATTGTGGACATTGCTGTAAAATTATTTTAAAAGAATCCCATTTATAATTCACCAAAAATAATAAGATATCTAATAATGAACTGAACCAAAGACGTGAAAGACCTATACTCTGAGAGCTGTAAAACACTGATGAAAGAAATTCAAGATGACATGAAGAAATGGAAGGACATTCTCTCCTTATGGGTTGGAAGAACAAATATTATGAAAATGTCTATACTGCCCCCACATATCTACATTTTCAAGGCAGTCCTTATCAAAATGCCTACAACATTTTCCACCAAACTAGAATAAACTCAAGGAATTTATATGGAACCACAAAGACTCCAAATAGCCAAGGCAATCTTGAAAAAGAAAAGTAAATCTGTGGGCCTCACAATTTCTGGACATCAAGTTATATTAGAAAGCCATACTAGTCAAAACACTATAGTTCTGGCACAAAAATAGAAAATTAAATCAATGGAACAGAAAGAAAACTCAGAAGTAAACCCATGATTATATGGTCTATTAACCTTCAACGAAGCAGGAAAAAATATTCAATGGGAAAAGACAGTTTATTCAAAAACTGATGTTGGGAAAACTGGACAGACGCATACAAAAGAATTAAACCAGACCACTTTCTTAGACCATACACAAAAAATAAATGCAGAATGGATTAAAGATCTAAATGTGAGACATGAAATGATAAAAATCCTAGAAGAGAACACAGGCACTGACTTCTCTGACATTGGCCATGGCAACTTTTTTTCTAGATAGATCCCCCGAGGCAAGGGAAACAAAAGCAAAAATGTACTACCAGGACCTCAACAAAATAACAACAACAACAACTTCTGCAGGAAATAACCAAAACAGCTAAAAGACAACCTACGGAATGGGAGAAGATATTTGCAAATCACATATCTAATAAAATGCTAGTATCCAAAATATATAAAGAGCTTACAGAACACAACACCCACACACACACCCCCAAAACCCCAAAACCAAATGATCGTGTTAAGAAATGGGCAGAAGATATGAATAGATATTTCTCTAAAGAACTTCCAGGTAGCTAGCAGATGCATGAAAAGATGTTCAACATCACTAATCATCAGGGAAATATAAAACAAACTACAATAAGATATCACCTCACACCTGTCAGAATGGCAAAAATTGAAAACACAAGAAACAATAGGTGTTGGTGAGGATTGTTGGTGCGGATGTGGAGAAAGAGAAACTCTCTTCCACTGTTGGTGGGAATGCAAACTGGTGCAGCCACTCTGGGAAACCATATGGAGGTTCCTCAAGAAGTTAAAAATAGAACTTACTTTGACTCTAAAAATCACACTACTGGGTATTTCCCAAATACAAAAACATTAACTCAAAGGGATACATGCATCCTTAGGTTATCACAACTTCATACATACAAAATGGACTATTAAATATACATTATACACAGTATTATATATATGACTATTATTCAGCCATAAAAAATGAAATCGTGCCATTTGCCATGACATGGATGGAGTAGAGAGTATAATGCTAAGTGAAGTAAGTCAGTCAGAAAAATACAAATATGATTTCACTCATGTGTGGAATTTGAGGGACAAAATAAATGAACAAAGAGATAAGGGGGGGGAATCAAGGAACAAATTCTTAAATATAGAGAACAAACTGATGGTTACCAGAGGGAGGTGGGTGCACAGATGGGTTAAATAGGTGATGGGGATTGAGTGCACTTAGGTTTGGTTTTGTTAGGGACCATAACATACGTCATTAGTTTTTTGTTTGTTTGCTGTTTCTCTGTTGTTATTTTTTCAGTGATTCAAGTTTCATTGTTTATATACCACATCCAGTGCTCCATGCAATACATGCCCTCCTTAATATGCACCACCAGGCTCACACATTCCCCCTACCCTCTCCCTTTCATAACCTTCAGTTTGTTTCTAAGAGTCCACAGTCTCTCATGGCTCGTCTCCACTTCTGATTTACCCCAATTCACTTTCCCTTTCCTTCTCCTAACATCCTCCATTTTATTCCTTGTGTTCCACAAGTAAGTGAAACCATACGATAATTGACTTTCTCTCCTTGACTTATTTCACTCAGCTAAATCTCCTCCAGACCTGTCTGTGTTGATACAAAAGTTGGGTATTCATCCTTTCTGATGGCTGTGTCATATTTCATTGCATATGTGGACCACATCTTCTTTGTCTGTTGAAGGACATCTGGGCTCTTTCCACAGTTGGGCAATTGTGGACATTCTTGCTATGAACATTGGAGTATATATGGCCCTTCTTTTCACTACATCTGTATCTTTGCAGTAAATACCCAGTAGTGCAAATGCAGGGTCATAGGGTAGTTCTCTTTTTAATTTTTTGAGGAATCTCCACACTGTTTTCCAAAGTGGCTCCACCAACCTGCATTCTCACCCACAGTGAAAGAGGGTTCCCCTTTCTCCACATCCTCTCCAACACTGTTTGTTTCCTGTCCTGTTGATTCTGGCCATTCTAACTGGTGTAAGATCGCTCTCAACGTGGTTTTAATTTGAGTTTCCCTGATGGCTAGTGATGATGAACTTTTCTTCATGTGTCTGTTCGCCATTTGTGTGTCTTCTTTGGAAAAGTGTCTGTTCATGTCTTCTGCCCACTTACTGACATGCTTATCTGCTTTTTCAGTATTGAGCTTGAGAAGTTCTTTACAGATCTTGGATATCAGCCAGCCCTTTGTCTGTAGTGTCATTTACAAATATTTTCTCCCATTCCGTGGGTGGCCTCTTTGTGTTATTGACTGTTTCCTTTGCTGTGCAGAAGCTTTTGATCTTGATTAAGCCCTAAAACTCATTTTTGCTTTTGTTTCCTTTGCCTTTGAGAGGTGTCTTGAAAGAAGTTGCTGTGGCCGATGTCAAAGAGGTGGCTGCCTATGCTCTCCTCTAGGATTTGGATAGAATCTTGCCTCACATTGAGGTCTTTCCTCCATTTCGAGTTTATCTTTGTGTATGGTGTGAGAAAATGGTCACGTTTCATTCTTCCATACATGGATGTCCAATTTTCCCAGCACCATTTTACTGAAGAGACCTTTTTAAACACTGGATATTGTTTTCTGCTTTGTCGAAGATTATTTGACCATAGAGTTGAGGGTCCATATCTGGACTCTGCATTCTGCTCCTTTGGTCTATGTGTCCGTTTTTGTGCCAGTACCATGCTGTCTTGGTGATCACAGCTTTGTGATAAAGCTTGAAATCAGGCAACGTGATGCCCCCAGCTTTGTTTTTCTTTTTCAACATTTCCTTAGCAATTTGGGGTCTTTCCTGGTTCCATACAAATTTTAGGATTGTTAGTTCCAGCACTTTGAAAAATGCCAGTAGAATTTTGATCGGGATGGCATTGAAAGTATAGATTGCTCTGGGCAGTATAGAGATTTTCACAATGTGTATTCTTCTGATCCATGAACATGGAATGTCTTTCCATCTTTTTGTATCTTCTTCAGTTTCTTTCATGAGCGTCCTGTAGTTCCACGAGTACAGATCCTTTAGCTCTTTGGCTAGGTTTATTCCAATGTGTCTTATATTTTTGGGGCTATAGTAAATGGAATCGATCCTCTAATTTCCCTTTCTATATATTCGTGGGTAGTGTATAAGAAAGCAAGTGAATTCTGTGCATTGATTTTTTTATCCTGCTGCATTACTGAATTACTCTATGAGTTCTAGTAGTTTGGGGGTGGAGTCTTTACGATCAAAAGTATCATGTCTTCTGAGAAGAGAGAGTTTGACTTCTTCTTTGCCAATGGGTATATTGTTTATTTCTTTTTGTTGTCTGATTGCTGTTGTAGGCATTCTAGTGCTATGTTGAACAACAGTGGCTAGAGTGGGCTTCCTTGTCGTGTTCCTGATCTCAATGGGAAGGGTGTCAGTTTTCCCTATTGAGAATGATATTTGCTGTGGGTTTCTCATAGATTTTATGAAGCTCAGGAAATTTCCCTCTATCCCTTTATGTTGAAGAGTTTTAATCAGGGACTGATGCTGTATTTTTTCAAATGCTTTTTCTGTATCCATTGAGAGGACCATTTGACTCTTCTCTCTTCTCTTACTGCTTTGTTCTATCACATTGATTGATTTGTGAGTGTTGAACCACCTTGCATCCCAGGGGTGAATCCACCCGGTCATGGTGGATAATCTTTTGAATGTACTGTTGGATCCTCTTCGCAAGGATCCTGTTGAGAATCTTGGCATCCATATTCATCAGGGATATTGGTCTGAAATTCTCCTTTTGGATGGGCTCTTTGCCCGGTTTGGGTATCAAGGTAATGCTGACTTCATAGAAAGAGTCTGAAAGTCTTCCTTCTGTTTCTGTTTTTTGAACCAGTTTCAGGAGAATATGTATTATTTCTTCTTTAAATGTTTGGTAGAATTCCCCTGGGAATCCGTCAGGTCCTGGACTCTTGTTTTTTGGGAGGTTTTTGATCACCACTTCAATCTCGTTGCTTGATATTGGTCTATTCAGGTTGTCAATTTCTTCCTGTTTCAGTCTTGGATGTTTATAGGTTTCCAGGAATGTATCCATTTCTTCTAGGTTGTGTAACTTATTGGCATATAGCTGTTGATAATAGTTTCTGATGATTGTTTCTATTTCCCAGGTGTTAGTCTTGATCTCCCCACTTTCATTCATAATTTTACTAATTTGACTCCTCTCTCTTTTCTTTTGGATTAATTTGGCCAGTGATTCATTGATCTTATTTATTCCTTTATGGAATCAGCTTCTAGTTTCGTTAATATGTTCTACTGTATCTCTAGCTTCTAACTCATTGAACCCTGCTCTAATCCCTATCATTTCCCTTCTTGTGAATACGGTTGGCTTAAATTGTTGTTGATTTTCTAGTTCCTTAAGGCATAAGGAGAGTGGGTGTATTCGGGATCATTCAATTTTTTTGAGTGAGTCTTCGATGGCTATGTATTTCCCCCTTAGGACTGCCTTTGCCGTATCCCATAGGTTTTGGACTGAAGTCTCTTCATTCTCATTGGTTTCCATGAATTGTTTAAATTTTTCTTTGATTTCCTGGTTGATCCACACATTCTTGAGCAGGATGGTCTTTAGCTTCCAAGCATTTGATTTCCTTCCAAACGTTTTCTTGTGGTTGAGTTCCAGTTTCAAAGGATTGTGGTCTCAAAATATGCAGGGGATAATCTCCATCTTTTGGTATCTGTTGAACCCTGATTTGTGACCGAGTATGTGGTTTCTTCAGGAGAAAGTTCCCCGTGTGCTCGAGAATGAGTATTCTGCTGTTTTAGGATTCTGTATATATGTTCTGTATATATCTATGAGGTCCTTCTGATCCAATGGGTCATTCGAAGCTCTTGTTTCTTTGTTGATTTTTCTGTTTAGATGATCTGTCTATTGCTGAGAGTGGCATGTGACGATCTCCTACAATTAATGTACTCATATCAATGTGACTCTTTATGTTGTTTAACACTTGGCTTATGTAGTTGGCTGCTCCCGTACGGGGGGCATAAATATTTAGAATTGTTAGATATTTCTGGTGGATAAATCCTTTAAGAATGATGTACTATTCGACTGTATCTCTGACTACAGTCTTTAGCTTAAAATCTAATTTATCTGACATGAGAATCACGACCCCAGCTTTCTTTTGAGGCCGGTTGGCATGAAAGATTGCAGTCCATCCCTACACTTTCAGTCTGGATATATCCTAAGGTTCAAAATGTGTCTCTTCCATCTATTCTTAGCTGCATAAAATGACAAGGTGGAAAAAAATCACCACAAGAAAAAAAAGAAGAAGAAGAAGAAGAAGAGGCAGTAACAATGGCTAGGGACCTGATCAATGCAGACATTAGTAAAGTGACAGAACTAGAGTTCAGAATGGTGATTATCAAGGGGTTAGCTGGGTTCAAAAAAAGCATGGAAGATAATAGAGAAACCCGCTCTAGAGAAATAAAACCCTTACTGGAGAAAAAAAGGATCTGAAATCTAACCAAGTTGAAATCAAAAAAGCTATTAATGAGGTGCAATCAAAAATGGAGTCTCTTACTGTTAGGATAAATGAGGCAGAAGAGAGAATTGGTGATTTAGAAGACCAAATATCAGAGAATAAAGAAGCGGAGGAAAAGAGAGACAAACAACTACTGGACAATGAGGGGAGAATTCAAGAGATAAGTAATAACATAAGACGAAACAATATGAGAATAACTGGGATCCCAGAAGGCGGGGCAGAAGGTATATTGGAGCAAGTTAAATGACATTACAAATGGAGGACTGATATCCAAGATCTATAAAGAACTTCTCAAACTTAACACTCAAAAAACATATAATCGAGTCAAAAACTGGTTAAAAGACATGAACAGATACTTCTCCAAAGAAGACACACAAATGGCTAATGGACACATGAAAATACTGCTCAACATTACTAGCCATCAAGGAAATACAAATCAAAACCACAATGAGATACCACCTTACACGAGTCAGAATAGCAAAAATTAACAAAGCAGGAAACGACAAATGTTGGTAAGGATGTGGAGAAAGGGGAACCCTCTTACACTGTTGTTGGGAACACAGCCACTTGGGAAAAGAGTATGGAGTTTCCTCAACATGTTAAAAATAGAGTTACCCTATGACCCAGTGATTGGACTAACAGATATTTACCCCCAAAGATATAGATGTAGCAAAAAGAAGGGGCACATGCACCCAATGTTCATACCAGCAATGTCCACAATCGCCGGCCTGTGGAAGAAGTTGAGATGTCCATCAATAGATGAATAAATAAAGATGTGGCCCATATATATAATAGAATATTATTTGGCCATCAGAAAGGATGACTATCCACCATTTGCATCAACATGGTCGGAACTGGAGGGATTATGCTAAGTGAAATAAGTCTAGCATAGAATGACAATTATCATATAGTTTCACTCACATGTGGAATATAAGCAATAGCACAGAAGATCATATGGGAAAGGAGGGAAATCTGAAGGGGGAGAAATCGGAAAAAGAGATGAACCATGAGAAACTCTGGACTGTGGGAAAGAAACCGAGGGTTTCAGAGGAGAGGGGGTGGAGGGAGGGGTAACAGGGTGATGGGTATTAACGAGGGCACATTTTGTGTTGAGCACTGGGTGTTTTACCTAACTAACGAATCACTGAACACTACATCAAAAACTAATGATGTACTGCACAATGGCTAACCAAACATAATAAAACAATTAAAAAACTGGCAATAGCTACTGAAAAATAAATTTCCAAATATAATAGAAAACATGTCTTTTTCTTCCTTTCATTTGTGTCATTTTTTTCTCATAAATTTTGAAACTCTGTAATTAGACACTTTCATCTTATATCTTCCAAAAAGCAAATATTGAGACATGAATAGAAATAGAAAAGATGCATTGGTGAAAATATCTATGAAGGATAAAGGGGAAAAATGTGGAAAAGTACGGGGAGTTTTCAGACCATAAGGCAGATCTTACATATATCACTGTGAGAGGGAAGGAAGGGGTATTGGGTAGAAAAAATCTTGGACAGTTGTGTAGTAACACAAAAAGTTCAATTGGATGGATGAGAAAATTCTTAATCCAAGATCTCTCGGGGGAGAATGCCATAACCCACAGGAATGACTTTATCTTAAGTCCTCTGCCATGCTGTCATTGGCTTGNATGGCTCGAAGCAGCCTCAAAAACATGGATCTCAGTGTAAGCAAGGAGGTGTTTCTGATGGGGAGCAGCTAGGGCCTAAAGTAAATACCATGGGGTATTTTCCTCTGTTCTTCTCTTGCCTGCTATTTCTAGCATCTCTGTCATTTCTAAGTTTTTTTCTATTGATTTATTTGTGTGTGTGTTTGTGTGTGTGTGTGTGTGTGTGTGTGTATAGGTTATACTTTTCTGATTTTTTTTACATTTCTAGTAATTTCAGATTGGGTATTAAGTATTGCGACTATCATAATTCTGAATACCTGATTTTTTTTAAATCCCCTTTAAAGAGTGTTAATATTGAGGATTCCTAGGTGTCTTGGTGGGTTACATGCCCATCTCTTTTTTCAGGGTTATGGGAATTCAAACATCTCTAAGCCCCACATAAATTCTGTAAATTATTTGTCTTTATTATTATTATTATTATTAGCCCCAGGGGAACAGGTCTGTGAATCATCAGGCTTGCACCTTTCACAGCAGGAAATTATTTGTCTTAGAGTTTCCTAATAGTTATTCTTTGCCCAATACCATGTCCTACATAGACAACTAATCACCAAAGACTCAGGTGAACCCCATGCATGTTCCTCCAGCTTTTATTTTTCCCCTTGAGCTTTTTGTTTTACTTTGTTTTTAATGTAACACCCACCTTATGGTTCTGTGCTCTGCAAATTCCAGTTGCCCTGAATATTCCACTTGCCTCCATAATTCAGTCATTATCTCCACAATTCAGCATAGCCACCTTGATCAGCTTGGTGTTCCCCTCACCGCACTGAAATCTTGAAAATTCTAGGTGAAAAGTTGGGGCAAAGGTTCGCCTCGTTTGTTTCTCTTCTATCTGGAGTTATAATCTTAGACTGCCTGGTTATCAATGCCTAAAAATATATATAATATATTAATATAAATATTGTNATAGATATTAATATAAATATTGTTTGTGGATATGACGAATTAGGAAATTGTTACTATATAACATATATTATATATTATTATATGCCAGACTCACCTAATTTAATCTTCCCAGAAATCCTATGAGATGGGTTTAAATTTATCCCTATTTTCAAATATTAGAAAATGGAAACTCAAAAATGTTAGGGGCTTGTCTAAAGCCACGTAGTAAGTAATCAGTCAAGCCAATATTCACATTATATTTCATGCCAGTCTAGAGTCCTGACCATTCTGCTGAATTGCTTTCTTCATGTCACCTGATGTCTAGCTCTTTTAGCCATAACCCTATCACATTTCCCTATGTGTGCATTTTCTTTCCACAAGCACATGGACCTTTCCGTTTCTGTCTGAACAGACATTAGTTCCTTACCTGTGGGTTTTGCCCATGTAGATTTCTCCATCTTACACTCCATTGCTGTTAGACCCCTTACCCATTTCCCATTGCTTGGTTTATGTTCCATCTGTATTATGGAACAAATGCTTTTTTGTTATTTGCCCGGGGGTACAGGTCTGTGAATCATCAGGCCTTACACCTTTCACAGCATTCACCATAGTACAAACCCTGCCCAAAGTCCATAACCCATCCACCCTATCCCTACTCTCCACCCCTCCAGTAACCCTCAGTTTGTTTTGTGAGATTAGGAGCCTCTTATTGTTTGTCTCCTTCCCCATCCCATCTTGTTTCATTATTTTTCCCTCCCTACCCCCCATGACCCCTCACCCTGCCCCTCAAGTTCCTCATATCAGAGAGATCATATGATAATTGTCACTCTCTGATTGACTTATTTCACTCAGCATAATACCCTCTAGTTCCANATCTAGCTCCATCCCCGTCATTGCAAATAGCAAGATTTGGTTCTTTTGATAGCTGCATAATACTCCATTGTATATATATATCCGCATCTTCTTTACCCATTCATCTGTTGATGGACGTCTAGATTCTTTCCATAATTTGGCTATTGTGGACACTGCTGCTATTAACATTCAGGTGCATGTGCCTCTGAGGATCACTACCTTTGTATCTTTAGGGTAAATACCCAGTACTGCAATTACTGGGTCATAGGGTAGCTCTATTTTCAACTTTTTGAGGAACCTCCATACTGTTTTCCAGAGTGGCTGCACCAGCTTGCATTCCCACCAACAATGTAGGAGGGTTCCCCTTTCCGTGGAACAAATTCTAATCTTCTCTCTACTGTTGGTTCCCAAAGCCGGTGGACTATTCCACCTTGATATCAAGCAGAACACAATATTATTGTAGAGTATACAGTGTTTTGACATCCTTTTTACCTTAAGCATTAATTCTTGAGATCAGGATCCACATTTGATTTTACTATGGTCTCAGTACAGTGTCATATACATAAGAAATGCTCAAGAAATGTCCTTTGAAGAGAAAGAAAACAGGTGAGGTTCAGCTTCACAGCCATCTAAGACTCTTTTACTACTACTTTTGTGTGTGTGTTTAAAGACTTTATTTATTTATTTGAGAGAACAAGAACCAGAGCAGGGTGAAGAGCAGAGGAAGAAGCAGACTCTGCTGAACGGGACACCGAATGCGGGGCTCAATCCTGGGACTCCAGGATCATGACCTGGGCCGAAGGCAGATGCTCAATGAACTGAAACACCCAGGTGCTCCACTATTTTTTTTTAAGGAGGCTCCATACCCAATGGGGAGCCCAGTATGGGGCTTGAACTCACAATCCTGTGATTGAGACCTGAGCTGAAATCCAGAGTCAGACAGTTAATTGACTGAGCCCACCAGGTGCCCCTAACATTCCTTCACTTTATTTATTTATTTATTTGACACAGAGAGAGAGATTACAAGTAGGCAGAGAGGCAGGCAGAGAGAGAGGAGAGAGGAGGAAGCAGGCTCCCTGCCGAGCAGAGAGCCCGATGCGGGCCTCAATCCCAGGACCCTGGGATCATGACCTGAGCCAAAGACAGAGGCTTTAACCCACTGAGCCACCCAGGCGCCCACATTCCTTTACTTTTGAACCTAATTTGGCTTGTTCACTCTGATATACTCAGAGCCCAGCACAGTTCTTATTACATAATAGATGCTTCTCAAACGCTTGTGGAATGAATAAATGAATGAATAAATTAACCTAATTATCCTGAAAGAATACAAACATGGTGCCACAGCCCTGTGGTCAAGAATACAGAGTCAAAGAAGACACCCAAATGGTCAACAGACACATGAAAAAGTGTTCAACAACACTCAGCATCAGGGAAACGCAAATCAAAACTACACTGAGATACCATCTCACACCAGTCAGAATGGCTAAAATTAACAAAACAGGAAACAATAAATGTTGGCAAGGATGTGGANCGTTGGCAAGGATGTGGAGAAATGGGAACCCTCCACTGTTGGTGGGAATGAATGTTGGTACAGCCACACTATGGAGTGGAGGTTCCTCGAAAAGTTGAAAACAGTATGGAGGTTCCTCAAAAAGTTGAAAATAGAGCTACCCTATGGCCCAGCAATCTCACTACTGGGTATTTACCTGAAAGATACAAAGGTAGTGATCCAAAGGGGCACATGCACCCAAATGTTTGTAGCCACAATGTCCACAATAGCCAAATTATGGAGAGAGTTTAGATGTCCATCGACATATGAATGGATAAAGAAGAAGTGGTATATATATACAATGGAATATTATGCAGCCACCAAAAGAAACAAATTGTTGCCACTTGAAATGACATGGAAGGAACTAGAGGGTATTATGCTAAGCGAAATAAGTCAATCAGAGAAAGACAATTATCCTATGATCTCACTGATATGAGGAATTTGAGAAACAACACAGAGGATCATAGGCGAAGGGAGGGAAAAATTAAACAAGATGGGACTAGGGAGGGAGACAAACCATGAGACTCTTAATCTCAGGTAACAAACTCACCATTGCTGGAATGGGGGTGGTGGGAGGGATGGGGTGGCTGGGTGATGGACTTTGGGGAGGGTATGTGTCATCATTGAGTGCTATGAATTGTGTAAGACTGATGAATCACATCAGTCACATTACTTGACCCTGGCCCTTCCTCTTATTGCCTTGAGACACTAACCTCTCAAATATTCTTATTCTTTATCTGGGGATCGTGGTGGTAGCTACATGGCCGAGACAGTGGTGCTTATTTTTATTTTATTTTATTTATTTCCTTTTATTACTTTTCTTTCTTTCTTGTTTTAAATTTTATTGTACACTCATGCTCATCAGCCAGTTCACATGCTTCCTTCTATTTCCCAGTGTCCTTTGCAGTTTGTCTTGACCGGATGTCGGTTTTAGTTTGTGAAGGCAATTAAAACATACCAATTCGGACCTGATGCAGATAAGAAAAAAATGTGAGTTCTCCACACTTTGTTTCCAGCTTTCTTTCTTTCCAAATTCTTGAATCATAGAGATGAAGTGTAGTAAGTTGGGAGCATCCTGGATCGCTTTATTTATGTTTGAGTATAATGACCAGAGAAATGATGACAGATTATGATATGAGTAAGAAACCAATTTTATCTTAGGTAAGTCACTGAAATTTCAGGATTTATTCATTACTACTGTATAACCTGTCGAATCATGACTACTATAAGCTGTCTTCTGAAATTGTAAGGGTTAAAGTAGTTAAAGTCCACAGTATCCAAACTGTGGAAAGAGCCGAGAGGCCCTTCAACAGATGAATGGGGAAAGAATATATGGTCCATATATACAATGGAATAGTACTTGGCCATCAGAAAGGATGAATACCCAACTCTTGGGTATTCAAGAGAGTCCCATGGATGGGACTGGAGGCGATTATGCTGAGTGAAATAAGTCATGCAGAGAAAGTCAATTATCATATGGTTTCAATACTTGTGGAACATAAGGAATAACATGGAGGACATTAGGAAAAGGAAAGGAAAAGTGAATTGGGGTTAATTGGAGGGGGAGAGGAACCATGAGAGACTGTGGACTCTGAGAAACAAACTGAGGGCTTTAGAGGGGAGGGTGTGGGGAAAGGGTGAGCCTGGTGGTGGGTATTAAAGAGGGCACATATTGCATGGAGCACTAGGTGTGGTGCATAAACAATGAATCTTGGAACACTGCATCAATAACTAATGATGTATTTTAAGGTGAATGACAGAACACAATATAATAAATAAATAAATAAGTAAATAAATAAACAAACAAACAAACAAATAAATAAAGTAGATAACGAATGTCAACTCTTTTTTTTTTAAGATTTTATTTATTCATTTGACACACAGATTACAAGTAGGCAGAGAGGCAGGCAGAGAGAGAGGAGAGAGGAGGAAGCAGGCTCCCTGCCGAGCAGAGAGCCCGATGCGGGCCTCGATCCCAGGATGCTGAGATCATGACCTGAGCCGAAAGCAGAGGCTTTAACCCACTGAGCCACCCAGGCGCCCATGAGTTAACGAATATCAACTCTTTAGTTCAGTTTCCGGCATATAGAAAGTACTCAGTACACTACGATTATTACTATTATTACTAATATGATCATTTCTTATTTTTACTGTTGATATTGGTACTACCGAGTTCTACAGGAACCATGATTTCTTTTACCCAGATATCTCTATCTCTCCTTCTATCTCTATTTCTCTCTTCTTCCTCATACATATGCACACATAGATACACATGGAAATAAACAAGATTGTTGGGTTTTCACAGTGAGATATCACCTCACACCGGTCAGAGTGGCTAAAATCACCAAGTCAGGAAAAGACAGATGTTGGCGAGGATGCGGAGAAACAGGAACCCTTCTACACTGTTCGTGGGAATGCAAACTGGTGCAGCCACTCTGGAAAACAGTATGGAGGTTCTTCAAAAAGTTGAAAATAGAGCTACCCTACGACCCAGCAATCGCACTACTGGGTATTTACTCTAAAGATACAGAGGTAGTGATCCTCAGGGACACATGCACCCAAATGTTTATAGCAGCAATGTACACAATAGCCAAACTATGAAACACTCCTAGGATGAATGGATAAAGAAGAGGTGGGAGATATATATATATGTATATGTATACATATATATTTATGTATATATACATGTATACATATACATATATATATATCTAAACACACACACAATGGAATACTATGCAGCTATCAAAAGAAATGAAATCTTGCCTTTTGCAACAATGTGGGTGGAACCAGAGAGTATTATGTTGAGTGAAAAAAGTCAAACCTAAAAAGATAATTATCATATGATCTCTCTGATATGAGGAACTTGAGGGGCAGGGTGGGGGGTCGTGGGGGGTCGGGACGGAAAAATAATGAAACAAGATGGGATCGGGAAGTAGACAAACCATAAGAGACTCCTAATCTCACAAAACAAACTGAGGTTTACTGGGGGTGGGTAGGGATAGGGTGGATGGATTATAGACATTGCGGAGTGTTTGTACTTTGGTGAATGCTGTGAAAGATGTAAGCCTGATGATTCTCAGACCTGTACCCCTGGGGCAAATAAAAAAATTGCTTCTGTTCTTCTCCTTGTCTTTCATTCCTACACAAGCCTACTGCTCAAAGGACTCTTAAAATCTAAAAAATTCAAAATATTCAAATTAGTTCTAAATCTTTGTTAATAGGCATGAAATAGTGTTTAGGATATGAATTTCAAGTCATTGTTTTTCACCCAAATGTTCAAGTAATTAATATCCCCATTGTGATGGATGATAAATATTCATAGTAAGCAATACTTACAGGGCTGGCTTTGTCAATGGTACCTGGGTCTCTTGTTGGAGAGGTTCTGACTTTTTTATATCTACTTTTCTGCATATGGCAAATGAGTTAAGGTTTGAAATCACAGTCAGCTCTCAAAATATCCAAAGTGAATGGTAAATGGTACATCATATTTCATTTATAGGAAATAAATAAATTAAGAAACCCAGGCTGGTTTCCTCAGATACATTGTTATGCTCATCTTGATATATCCGATCGTATCACTTTCTGTGCCTTGCAGAAGGGAAGTATAAATTTAGCTAGTGAAACCTCCCTATGTCCTCCATTCATCCCAGCAAGCACCTACCAATTCAGCTCAATTACAATGAAGTTTTAAATATACAGTTCCCCATTTGCACTAACATGGATAGAACTGGAGGGGATTATGCTGAGTGAAGTAAGTCAGGAAGAGTAAGACAAGTTTCATATGGCTTCACTCATATGTGGAACATGAGGAATATCACAGAGGACATTAGGGGAAGGAAGGGAAAACTGAAGTGGGGAACCAGAGGGGGAGACAAACCATGAGACACTATGGACTCTGGGAAACAATCTGAGGGTTTCCTAGGGGATGGAGGTAGGGGGATGGGGTAGCCCAGTGATGGGTGTTAAGGAGGGCATGTGTTGTAATGAGCACTGGGTGCTATATGCAAATAATGAATCATTAAACACTACATCAAAAACTAATGATGACTAACTAAAAACTAATGGTGACTAACATAACACAATAAAAAATGAATATAAAAAATAAATGTACAGTTCCTGTCTTAAAAGGAAAAGTAAAGCTGGAGGCATCACAACCCCAGCATTCTATCTATATCACAAAGCTGTAGTCATCAAGACAGTATGCTACCGGTACAAAAACAGACACACAGATCAGTGGAACAAATATGCACCCACAGCTATATGGTCCACTAACCTCTGACAAAGCAGGAAAGAATATCCAAAGGAAAATAGAGAGTCTCTTCAACAAATGCTTCAGGAAAACTGGACAGCAACATGCAAAATAATAAAACTGGATCACTTTCTTATATCACACACAAAAATAAATTCAAAATGGATGAAAGAAACAAATGTGAGACAGGAAACCATCAAAATCCTAGAGGAGAACACAGGTAGTAACCTCTTTGACCTCAACAATAGCAGCTTCGTACTAGAAACATCCTCAGAAGCAAGAGAAATAATAGCAAAAATGAACTCTTGGGACTTTGTCAAGATAAAAAGTTTCTGCACAGCAAAGGAGACAATCAACAAAACTAAAAGGCAACCTATGGAGTGGGAGAAGATGTTTGCAAATGACATATCTGAAAAAGGGTCAGCATCCAAAATCTATAAAGAACTTCTCAAACTCAACACCCAAAACCAAATGATATAGTTAAGAAATGTGCAGGTCGGGGAAATTCAAATCAAAACCACATTGAGACACCACGTTATACCAGTTAGAATGGCAAAGATTAACAAGGCAGGAAACAATGTTGGAGAGGATGTGGAGAAAGGGGAACCCTCTTTCACTGTGGGTGGGAATGCAAGTTGGTGCTTCCTCTTTGGAAAACAGTGTGAAGGTTCCTCAAAAAATTAAAAAGAGAGCTACCCTATTGACCCAGCAACTGCCATACTGGGAATTTACGCCAAAGATACAGATGTAGTGCAAGGAAGGGCCATATGTACCCCAATGTTCATAGCAGCAAAGTCCACAATAGAAATTTGCAGAAAGAGCTGAGATGCCCTTCAACAGACAAATGGATAAAGAAGATGTGGTCCATATATACAATGGAATATTACTCATTCATCAGAAAGGATGAATAGCCAACTTTTGCATCAACATGGATAGGACTGGAGTAGTTTATGCTGAGTGAATTAAATCAAGCAGAGAAAGTCCATTATCATATGGTTTCACTTACTTGTGGAACATAAGGAATAACATGGAGGACTTTAGGAAAAGGAAAGGAAAAATGACTTCGGGGAAACTGGAGGGGGAGATGAACCATGAGAGACTGTAGACTCTGGGAAACAAACTGAGGGTTGTAGAGGGGAGCGGGGGATGGGTGAGCTTGGTGGTGGGTATGAAGGACAGCACGTATTGCATGGAGCACTGGGTATTGTACCTAAACAATAAATCTTGGAATACTGCATCAAAAACTAATGATGTGGTTTTGTTTTTGTTTTTTGTTTTTTGTTTTTTTATTATTTATTTATTTATTAATTTATTTTTAATTTATTTTTATTCTTTGCCCAAGGGGTACAGGTCTGTGGATCATCAGGCTTACATCTTTCACAGCATTCACCAAAGCACAATCCCTCCCCAATGTCCATAACCCATCCAACCTATCCCTACCCTCCCACCCCCCAGTAATCCTCAGCTGAGATAAGAGTCTCTTATGCTTGGTCTCCTTCCCCATCGCATATTGTTTCATTATTTTTCCCTCCCTACCCCCCACTATCCTCCACCCTGCCCCTCAAGTTCCTCATATCAGACAGATCATATGATAATTGTCTTTCTCTGATTGACATAGTTCACTCAGCACAATACCCTCTAGTTCCATCCATGACATTGCAAATGGCAAGATTTCATTTCTCTTGATGGCTGCATAGTATTCCATTGTATATATATACCATGTCTTCTTTATCCATTCATCTGTTGATGGACATCTAGGTTCTTTCCATACTTTGGCAATTGTGGAAATTGCTGATATAAACATTCAGGTAATGATGTGTTTTATGGTAACCAACATAACACAATTAAAATAAATCAATAAATAAAATTAAAAAAAAAATGGGCAGAAGACATGAATTGATATTTTTCCAAAGAAGACATCCAGGTGGCTAACAGACACATGAAAAGATGCTCAGCATCACTGATCATCAGGGAAATACAAAGCAAAACCACAATGAGACACCACCTCACACCAGTCAGAATGGCTATAATTAACAGAGGAAACAATAGATCTTGGCAAGGATGCTGAGAATGGGGAACTGTCTTGCATTTTTGGTGGGAATGCAAGCTGGTGCAGCCACTGTGGAAAACAATACGGAAGTTCCTCAAAAAGTTAAAAATAGAACTACTCTATGACCCCGCCATTGCATTACAAGATATTTACACAAAGGCAGCAAAAATAGTGATTTGAAGGGACACATACGCCCTGATGTTTATAGCAGCATTATCAACAATACTCAAATTATGATAGGAGTCCAAATGTTCATTGACTAACGGATAAAGGATTTCTGTGTGTGTGTGTGTGTGTGTGTGTGTGCGTGTGCACGTGCATATACACATGCACACGCACACACACACACACACAGAATATTACTCAGTCATCAAAAATGATGAAATCTTGCCATTACAGTTACATGGATGGAGCTAGAGTGTATTATGCTAAGCAAGTCAGAGAAAGACAAATAGCATATGATTTCCCTGACATGTGGAATTGAAAAAAAAACCCAGAAGAATAAAGGGGAAAGCAGAAAAAAGAGAGGGAGGCAAACCATTAGAGACTCTTAACTATAGAGAACTGAGGGTTGCTGAAGGGGAGGTGGGTGGGGAGATGGGTTAAATCAGTGATGAGCACCAGCTGTTGTACTTAAGAGATGAATCACTAAATCCTACTCCCAAAACCAGTATTATGCTATATGTTAACTAACTAGAATTTAAATAAAAAATAAAAAAGTACCAACAAGCTGAAAAAATACACATGAATGGTAAAAAAATTAAAACAAAATAAAGCGACTGCATCATTTTGCATGTCTCCAGAAAATGTAAAAAAATAAAAATAAGTGTACAGTTCCTGATAAAAAGCTCCCTTTTAAATCTCTTACATGTCAAGGTTTATATGAACAAAAAGAAAATGAATGAATAAATCAGATATAAATATAGCATCATAATCTCACTTACCCTTTTTTCCTTTATCAAGGAGAAGGTATGCATTGGATTAATATTTTTAATAATTATCTTTAACTTTTTATCATGCATACTTGATATGACAGAGTATAAAACTAATGAATATTTTTATCTTTATCTTAAGCAATTTAAGGACCTTGAAAACATTATCAATGGCCCATCAGTTCCATAATTTCATGTTATTGCTTTACAGTGTTTTAATTCTACCTGGCTATTTTACACCTCCCCCATATTAGTTGATTATTTTTATTTATTTATTTATTTATTTTTATTCAATTGACACAGAGAGAGAGATCACAAGTAGGCAGAGAGGCAGGCAGAGAGATTAGTTGATTATTTTTACAAACTATACCCATGTGTGTATATGTGTGAGACACACAAAATGTATATAGGTAGTATTATACATATATCTATGTGTATCTCTCTATCTCTATATATGCACTGTATTGCTTTTAAGATTTTCATCTTCAATGTCTGACAGTTTCACTCTAATGTGTCTAGATACAGGTATTCTTCACTTTTTGAAAGTTTACATTATGCCACTTTGCCTTTATGAAAGACCTCTTTTTGTAACCAAAGGAAACCTGAAGAGGATTTTTTCATTTATGAAAAAAATGAAGATGCAAATAGTGTTTACTGTTTTTTATCCAGTGAGCCATTGTGCAGAGGCAGTGTGCACACGTGGATTGGGGACAGTGGCACTGCTAAGCTCCTTCCACAGGAACTGTACTCAACATCTCAATATGAAGGTACCATAGCTTCGAATTGTGACTGTGAGCATATGTACTTTATTTCTCT
This sequence comes from Ailurus styani, assembly GCA_002007465.1. Taxonomy (NCBI): domain Eukaryota; kingdom Metazoa; phylum Chordata; class Mammalia; order Carnivora; family Ailuridae; genus Ailurus; species Ailurus styani. Next base: position 59,326 of record LNAC01001472.1, read on the forward strand.
TTGTTTTTTGAATCAATCCATTAGTAAGATGTGTCTTGAGGTACTAAGAAAACTTTGGGTCAGAGGACACTCAAAAATTTTTCACGTAAATTAATGGTGATTGTTTCTTTGCTTTTGCCATGCCCACTTAGAAAAGATTTCACATAAATGTTCTACTTTTGGATAGTGGGGGGAGATCTGTGCACACATACACACACATACTCATACACACACATGAATTTTGATTTGTCCACATACTTACCAAATTGTTCTTTATATTTGCCTCTTGTACTGAGCTCTTTTCTTTCAGGTTTTATTTCTTATTATATGAAGGAAAATATTTTAAAGTTCATTCATTGGGAACCTGTGCATAAGTCAGAACTTCCCAATATTTGTTATCTAAAAAGTTTCTATTTATTTATTTTTCATGGAACACTACATCAAAAACTATCAAAAACTCTATGGTGACCAACATAACGTAATAAAATTTAAAAAATAAAGACATAAAAAATAAAAATAAAAAATTTTTATTTTAACCTTACACATGAATGAGACTTTAGTTGGGTATAGAATCTGAAGTTAACAACGGTTTTTCCTCAGTAGTCTGGAGATATTATATTATTATATTCTGGACCTGATTTTTGCTCTTGAGAAACCTCCCAGGTGCCACTTTTTGGATAATTGTCTTAGCTTGGGCTCCCTGGAAGCTGAGTCTGAACTTATGTGTAGACAATTTGTTTGGAAGGAGATCCCAGGAAGCAAAAGTAAAGACTGAGAAGAATGAGACACTGGAAGACAATGTAAGAGTGTATTGTTAAATTTAACCCAGTCAACAAAGGGGTCTCAGTTTCACTGGGACCTCTTAAAAGCATGTAAAATAACTCTCAGAATTGTTCTTCCAAAGAATGCAAGTTAAGAGCATTTATTCATCTGCTTCCCTCTCCCATCAATTTCCTGGGAGTATTAACTTTTCTACACTGTATATGTTTTGAGGATAAGAGATGTACTGTCCATCTCTGCAGTATCAGAGAAATGGCAAGCAGAAGCTGCAGATACACAATATGAACATGAGGCAAGACGTTGATTCCCAGTGTGTTAAAGCCCACATGGAACTATTCACCCCAGCCACAAGAGGAATCAATAGTACGACTGAGAGGATATGTGGCAGGACACCAAAAGTATCTGAAGCAGAAGTCTATTTTTTGTTTCTTTTTTTATAAAGATTTTATTTATTTATTTGACAGAGAGAGACACAATGAGAGTGGGAACACAAGCAGAGGGGTAGGAGACAGAAGCAGGCTTCCCACTGAGCAAAGAGCCCGATGTGGGGCTCGATCCCAGGAAGCTGGGATCATGACCTGAGCTGAAGACAGACGCTTAATGACTGAGCCACCCAGGTGCCCTTATTTTTTGTTTCTGTTGCTTTTAATTTTTTCTCTTTTCAGTATTTTTCATCTTCACTAGGATGCGTCTAGACACAGATATAAAATTTATCCTGCTAAGGACTTACTGTACTTTTTCATGTTGTATATTTATACATTTATTAAATATGAAAAAACAGCATCATTACTTTTGATATTGTCCACCTCTCATCCTTTAGTATTTTCTCATTTTGAAATTCCTATTAGATATAGTTTGAAACTTGTCCTTATACTCCATGTTTTCCTTAACTTTTTTTCATAATTTCTGTATCTTCATCTCTCTGTGTTAAATTCTACATCATTTGCCCAGTCTATCTTCCAATTCAGTAATTATCACTTTTTTTAGATTTTATTTATTAATTTGACAGGGAGAGAGAGCATGCAAGAGAGATCATGAGCAGGGGAGAGTAACAGAGGAAGAGGGAGAAGCAGTCTCTCCACTGAGCAGGGAGCCTGATGCAGGGCTTGATTCCAGGACACTGGGATTAGGACCTGACCTGAAAGTGGGTGGTTAACTGACAAGCCACTCAAACACCCCAATTTTCACTTATGTTATGCTTTATTATTTAATTTATCCCTTAAAATGTTCATCTGCCTAGCTATATTTGTTTATTTCTGGAAATTCTATTCAAACTTTATAAAATTGAGAAGATGAATCCAAGGAAAGATTGTAAAGATACAAATGTAGTGATCCGAAGGTACACATGCACCCCAGTGTTTATAGCAACCATGTCCACAATAGCTAAACTACGGAAAGAGCTTAGATCTCCATCAACAGATGAATGGATAAAGATGAATGGAGATATAGATATAGATATAGATATAGATATATAATGGAATAGGAATATTCTGCAGGCATCAAAATAAACCCTGAAATCTTGCCATTTGCAAAGACATGGATGCAACTAGAGGGTACTATACTAAGCAAAATAAGTGAATTAGAGAAAGACAATTATCATATGACCCCACTGATATGAGGAATTTGAGAAACAAGACAAAGGAGCATAGGGGAAATGAGGAAAAAATGAAACAAGATGAAACCAGATGGAGACAAACCATAAGAGACTCTTAATCTCAGGAAACAAACTGAGGGTTAGTGGAGGGGAAGGGTGGTGGGAGAGGAGGGGTGGCTGGGTTATGGACATTGGGGAGGCTATGTGCTGTGGTCAGTGCCGTGAATTGTGTAAGACTGATGAATCACAGACCCGAACCCCTGAAACAAATAATACATTGTATGTTCATTTAAAAGATTTAAAATAAAAAGTCTCAAAAAATGTAAACATCTAATAGAAATTTAAAAGATTATTTTGACAGGGCGCATGGGTGCCTCAATTGGTTAAGTGTCTGCCTTCCCCTCAGGTCATGATTCTGGGGTCCTGGGATTGAATCCTGTGTCAGGCTCCCTGCTCAGTGGGGAGTCTGCTTATCCCTCCCCCTCTGCACCCCCCCACCCAGCTCGTGCTTTCCTTCTCGCTTGCTCTCTGTCAAGTAAATAAATTTTAAAAATATTTTTCAGAAAAGATTATCTTGTCCAAAATATTCATTGAACAGATGGGGAAACCAAGACCCGAAAGAGGAATGCTTGCCAATGTCACACAATCACTAAGGGGTGCTATTGGTTCGGACTCAGTGTCAATGCTCTCCCCACATCTGAAACAAACCTCTTTTTTCCCCAGTAAATAGCTCCCTGGGGAACACATGCAAGGAATCCCCAGAAGACCACTGCAGAAGCTCACTGTGACTACAGAGGAGACAGTCAAGATGAGCTGGTTTGATGCAAGGCTAAAGAGGTAATCAGAAGCCAGTTCAATAGAAAAGCATTAGTGTCAAGAATTGGAAAACATAATAATGACTTTTTCAAAAAGTGAGTTTAGGCTCTGCAGGATGGTTAGAAGGAGGATGGGAAAAGATGGAAGGATACTAGTAAGGAGGCACCTGCAGGGTACAGGTGAGAGCAAGTGGAAACCTGGAGAATAGTGATGGGAGTGCAAGGGAAACAGTCTGATGGCAGCAGGAGTTGCTTCTCTAGTGTATAAAATCTTTCCATTTCTGTTTCTCATTACCCAGGGCAAGGTCTAAACTCTCTACAATAAAATAAAAGGCCCTCAAACGGTACACATCCAAGCTTCTACTTCAAACCACAAAATGCCGTCTCATTTCCACACCATATCTGACGCTCCTTTTTTTACGTGTAACGTTCTTGTAGTCTCACTTCCTATCTTTGCCTGGATAAATTCAGGTCATCTGCTAGGTCTCAGATAAATGCCATCTCCCCTAGAAAGTCTTCCTTGATGTTCCCATATACCCTGATTTCATGGGCCAACACCCAACTTTTGTTTTGTTTTGTTTTTGAGCCCTTCTCCAGGGTTTAATGGTTTAATAAGATCAAGTTACAGATTTTTAAAAAAATAATGTTACGATAGTCACCATACAGTACGTCTTTAGGTTTTGATTTAGAGTTCCAGGATTCATTGTTTATGTATAACACCAAGTGTTCCATGCAATACATGCCCTCCTTAATACTCGTCATTGGGCCAATCCATCAGTCCCACCCCACTCCCCTCTACAATCCTCAGTTTGTATCTCAGAATCCACAGTCTCTCATGGTTCATCTTGCCCTTTGATTCCCCCCGCAACCCCACTTCATTTTTCCCTTCCTTCTCCTAATGTCCTTCATGCTATCCTTAAGTTTGACAAATAAGTGAAACCATATAATTGACTTTCCCTCTTATTTCACTCAGCATATTCTTATATCACTCAGCATAATCTCCTCCAGTCCCATCTATGTTGATGCAAAAGTTGGATATTCATCCTTTCTGATGGCTGAATAATATTCCATTGTATATATGGACTACATCTTCTTTATCCTTTTGTCTGTTGAAGGACATCTCAGCTCTTTCCATAGTTTGGCTATTGCTGACATTTCTGCTATGAACATTGGGGTGTATATGTCCCTTCTTTTCACTACATCTGTATCTTTGGGGGTAAATACCCAGTAGTGCAATTACTGGTTCATGGAATTTGAAACTTTTTGAGGAACCTCTACACTGTTTTCCAATGTGGCTGCATCAACTTGCATTCCCACCAACAGTGTAAAAGAGTTCCCCCCTACCTTTTTAAAACTTTATTATTATTTGCCCCAGGGTACAGGTCTGTGAATCATCAGGATTATACCTTTCACAGCACTCACCATAGCACAAACCCTCCCCAATGTCCAAAAGGCATCCATGCTATCCCTATCCTCCCACCCCCCAGTAACCCTCAGTTTGTTTCACGAGATTAAGAGTCTCTTATGGTTTGTTTCCTTCCCAAACCCATCTTCTATCATTATTTTTCCCTCCCTAACCCCCACGACCCCCTGCCCTGACCCTCAAGTTATTTTTTTTGCATCTTCTTTAATTTTATCCAGGGTACAGGTCTGTGAATCATCAGGCTTACACCTTTCACAGCGTTCACCATAGTACAAACCCTTCCCAATGTCCATTACCCATCCACCCTATTCCTACCCTCCCACCCCCCACAAACCCTCAGTTTGTTTTGTGAGATTAGGTGTCTCCTATGGTTTGTCTCCTTCCCCATCCCATCTTGTTTCATTATTCTTCCCTCCCTCCCCTCCACAACTCCCACCCTGCCACTGAAGTTAATCATCTCAGAGAGAACATTTGGTAATTTTCTTTCTCTGATTGACTTATTTCGCTCAGCATAATACCCTCTAGTTCTATCCACGTCATTGGAAATGGCAAGGTTTCATTTCTTTTGATGGCTGCATAGTATTTCCATTTTGTATATATACCACCTCTTCTTTATCCATTCATCTGTTGATGGACATATAGGTTCTTTGCATACTTAGGCTATTGTGGACATTGCTGCTATAAACATTTGGGTGCATGTTCCCCTGAGGATCACTACTTTTGTATCTTTAGGGTAAGTACCCAGTAGTGGGATTGCTGCGTCGTAGGGTAGCTCTACTTTCAACTTTTTTAGAAACCTCCATACATTTTTTCCAGAGTGACTGCACCAGCTTCCATTCCCACCAAGAGTGTAGGAGGGTCCCCCTTTCTCCGCATCCTCGCCAACATCTGTCATTTCCTGTCTTGTTGATTTTAGCCATTCTGACTGGTGTGAGGTGGTATCTCACTGAGGTTTTGATTTGTATTTCCCTGATGCTGAGTGATGTTGTGCACATTCTCATGTGTCTGTTGGCCAATTGGATGTCTTCTTTGGAGAAAGATCTGTTCATGTCTTCTGCCCATTTCTTGACTGGGTTATTTGTTCTATGGGTGTGGAGTTTGAGAAGCTCTTTATAGATTTCAGATACAAGCCCTTGATCTGATATGTCATTTGCAAATATCTTCTCTCATTCTGTCAGTTGTCTTTTGGGGTTGTTGACTGTTTCCTCTGCTGTGCAAAAGCTTTTAATCTTGATGAAGTCCCAATAGTTCATTTTTGCCCTTGCTTCCCTTGCCTTTGGTGATGTTCCTAGGAAGAAGTTAGCTAGGCTGAGGTCGAAGAGGTTGCCGCCTGTGTTCTCCTCAAGGATTTGGATGGATTCCTTTTGTGCATTTAGGTCTTCCATCCATTTCGAGGTTATTTCTGTGTGTGGTGTAAGGAAATGATCCAGTTTCATTTTTCTGCATGTGGCTGTCAATTTTTCCCAACACCATTTGTTGAAGACACTGACTTTTTCCCACTGGACATTATTTCCTGCTTTGCCAAATTTAGTTGACCATAGAGTTGAGGGTCCCTTTCTGGGCTTTCTATTCTATTCCACTGATCTATGCATCTGTTTTTGTGCCAGTACCATACTGTCTTGATGATGACCGCTTTGTAATAGAGCTTGAAGTCTGGAATTGTGATGCCACCAACTTTGCTTTTTTTTTTTCAACATTCCTTTGCCTATTCGGGGTCTTTTCTGGTTTCATATAAATTTTAGCATTATTTGTTCCATTTTTTTAAATAAATTGCGGGTATTTTGATGGAGATTGCATGAAATGTGTACATTGCTCTAGGTAGCATAGACATTTTCACAATATTTGTTCTTCCAATCCATGAGCATGGAATGTTTTTCCACTTCTTTGTGTCTTCCTCGGTTTCTTTCATGAGTACTTTATACTTTTCTGAGTACAGATTCTTTTCGTCTTTGGTCAGGTTTATCCCTAGGTATCTTATAGTTTTGGGTGCAATTGTAAATGGGATTGACTCTTTTTTTTTTAAGAGTTTATTTATTCATTTGACACAGAGAGAGTGATTACAAGTAGGCAGAGAGGCAGGCAGAGAGAGAGGAGAGAGGAGGAAGCAGGCTCCCCGCTGAGCAGAGAGCCCGATGTGGGCCTTGATCCCAGGACCCTGGGATCATGACCTGAGCCGAAGGCAGAGGCTTTAACCCACTGAGCCACCCAGGCGCCCCTGGGATTGACTGTTTAATTTCTCTTTCTTCTATATTGTTGTTGGTATATAGAAATGCAAGTGATTTCTGTGTATTGATTTCATATCCTGACATTTTACTCTATTCCTGTATGATTTCTAGCAGTTTTGGAGTGGAGTCGTTTGGGTTTTCCACATAAAGTATCATATCATCTGCAAAGAGTGAGACTTTGACTACTTCCTTGCCTATTTCTTTTTGTTGTCTGATTGCTGAGGCTAGGACTTCTACTACTATGTCGAATAGCAGTGGAGATAGTGGAGAGCCTTGCCGTGTTTCTGACTTTAGGGGGAAAGCTCTCAGTTTTTCTCCATTGAGAATGATATTCGCTGTGGGTTTTTCATAGGTGGCATTGATGATATTGAGGTATGCACCATCTATGCCTACACTGTGAAGAGTTTTGATCAAGAAAGGGTGCTCTACTTTGTCAAATGCTTTTCCAGCATCTATTGAGAGGATCATATGGTTCTTGTTCTTTATTTTATTAATGTCTCATATCACATTGATTGATTTGCCAATGTTAAACCAAGCTTGCAGCCCAGGAATAAATCCTACTTGGTTCGGGTGAATGATCCTTGTAATGTGCTGTTGGATCCTATTGGCTAGTATTCTGTTGAGGATTTTTGCATCTGCGTTCATCAACGATATTAGTCTGTAATTCTTCTTTTTGATGGGGTCTTTGCCTGGTTTGGGGATCAAGGTAATGCTGGCCTCATAAAAGGAGATTGGAAGTTTTCCTTCCATTTTTGTTTCTTGGAACAGTTTCAGGAGAATAGGTATTAATTCTTCTTTAAATGTTTGGTAGAATTCCCCTGGGATGCCACCTGGCCCTGGGCTCTTGTTTGTTGGGAGATTTTTGGTGGCTGCTTCAATCTCCTTCCTGGTTATACGTCTATTCAGGTTTTCAATTTCTTCCTGGTTCACATTTGGTAGTTTATATGTCTCTAGGAATGCATCTATTTCTTCCGGATTGTCAAATTTGGTGGTGTAGAGTTGCTCATAATATGTTCTTATAATTGCTTGTATTTCTTTAGTGTTGGTTGTGATCTCTTCTCTTTCATTCATAGTTTTATTAATTTGAGTCCTTTGTCTTTTCTTTTGGATAAATCTGGCCAGGGGTTTATCAATCTTATTAATTCTTTCAAAGAACCAGCTCCTAGTTTTGTTGATTTGTTCCACTGTTCTTTTGGTTTCTATTTCATTGATTTCTGCTCTGATCTTTATGATTTCTCTTCTCCTGTTGGGTGTAGGCTTTCTTTGCTGTTCTTTCTCCAGCTTCTTTAGGGGTAGGGTTTGGTTGTGTACTTGAGAGCTTTCTTGTTTCTTGAGAAAGGCTTCTTTGCTATACACTTTGCTCTCAGGACTGCTTTTGCTGTGCCCCAAAGATTTTGAACAGTTGTGTTTACTTTTTCATTTGTTTCCATGAATTTCTTAAATTTTTCTTTAATTTCCTGGTTGACCCATTCATTCTTTAGTAGGATGCTCTTTAGCCTCCATGTATTAAGTTCTTTCCAACGTTCCTCTTGTGATTCCTTAGAAAGCAAACTAGAAGTTTCAGAATATTATGGTCTGAAAATATGCACGGAATGATCCCAATCTTTCGGTACCTGTGGAGACCTGATTTGTGACCCAGAATATGTTCTATTCTGGAGAATGTTCCATGTGCACTAGAGAAGAATGTGTATTCTGTTGTTTGGGGATGGAATGTTCNTTTTAGTAGGATGTTCTTTAGCCTCCATGTATTAAGTTCTTTCCAACGTTCCTCTTGTGATTCCTTAGAAAGCAAACTAGAAGTTTCAGAATATTATGGTCTGAAAATATGCACGGAATGATCCCAATCTTTCGGTACCTGTGGAGACCTGATTTGTGACCCAGAATATGTTCTATTCTGGAGAATGTTCCATGTGCACTAGAGAAGAATGTGTATTCTGTTGTTTGGGGATGGAATGTTCTGAATAGATCTGTGATGTCCAACTGCTCCAGGGTGTCATTTAAAGTCTTTATTTCCTTGTTGATCTTTTGCTTCGATGATCTGTCCATTTCAGTAAGGGGGGGGTGTTAAAGATCCCACTATAATTGTATTATTGTCAATGCATTTCTTTGATTTTGTTATTAATTGGCTGCTCCCATGTTAGGGGCATAGATATTTACGATTGTTAGATCTTCTTGTTGGACAGATCCTTTAAGTATGATATAGTGTCCTTCCTCATCTCTTGTGGTATTCTTTGGCTTGAAATCTAATTCATCTGATATAAGGATTGCCACTTCAGCTTTCTTTGGATGTCCATTGGCATGGAAAATTGTNTCATTGGCATGGAAAATTGTTCTCTTCCCCCTCACGTTAAATCTGGAGCTGTCTTTGGGTGTGAAATGTGTTTCTTGTAGACAGCATATTGATCGGGTCTTGTTTTTATATCCATTCAGATACTCTGTGTCTTTTACGTGGGGGCAGTTAGTCCATTTACATTCAGGGTAACTATCTAGAGGTATGAATTTAGAGCCGTTGTAGTGCACATAAGGTAACTGTTACTGTATATTGTGTCTCTTCCATTCTGGTCTATATTTCTTTTAGACACTCTTTGTTTAGAAGACCCCTTTCAATATTTCCTGTATGGCTGGCTTGGTGTTTGTAAATTCCTTTAGTTTTTGTCCTGGAAGCTTTATATCTCTCCTTCTATTTTCAATGACAACCTAGCGGGATATACTATTCTTGGCTCCATATTTTTCTCACTTAGTCCTCTGAATATATCATGCCGGTTCTTTCTGCCCTGACAGATCTCTGTGGATAGGTCTGCTTTCATTCTAATATTTCTACCATTTTATGTTATAGACCTCTTTTCATGAACTGCTTTCAGGATTTTCTCTTTGTCACTATACTTGTAAGTTTTACTATTAGATGACAGCGTGTGTACCTATTTTTATTGATTTTGAGGGGGTTCTCGGTGCCTCCTGGATTTTGATGCTTGTTCCCTTCACCAAATTAGGGAAATTCTGTACTATAATTTACTCTGATATAGCTTCACCCCGCCCCCCTTCTTTTTCTGGGATGAGGGTTCCACTTTCTCTGCATCCTCTCCAACATTTGTTGTTCGTTGCTTAGTTAATTTTTACCGATCTAATGGGTTTAAGGTGGTATCTCCATATGGCTTTGATTTGAATTTCCCTGATGGCTAATGATGATGAAAAATTTTCATGTGTGTCTTAACCATTAGTATGCCTTCTTTTGAGAAGTGTCTGTTCACGTCTTCTGCCCATTTTTGACTTGATAATTTGTTTTTTGGGTGTTGAGTTTGAGAAGTTCTTTATAAATTTGGATATCAGCCCTTTTTCAGTAGTGTCATTTGCAAATNTATTTGCAAATACCTTCTCCCATTCTAAGGGTTGCCTCTTTGTTTGGTTGATGGTTTCCTTTGCTGTGCAGAAGTTTTTTATCTTGACGAAGTCCCAAATGTTCATTTTCGCTTTTGATTCCTTTGCCTTTGGAGACGTGTCTTGAAAGAAGCTACTGTGGCCAATGTCGAAGAGGTCACTGCCTATGTTCTCTTCTAGGATTTGGATAGATTCCTGCCTCACGCCGAGGTCTCTCATCCATCTTGAACTTATCTTTCTATATGCTGTGAGAGAATGTTCGAGTTTCATGCTTCTCTACATAGTTATCCAGTGTTCCCAGCACCATTTATTGAAGAGACNCTGAAGAGACTTTTTTCCCTTTGGATCTTTTTCCCTGCTCTGTCACAGATTAGTTGACCATAAAGGTGAGGGTCCATATCTGGACACTCCACTCTGTTCCATTGGTATGTTTGTCTGTTTTTATGCCACCACCATGCTCTCTTGGTGATCACAGCTTTATTTTAATAAAGCATGAAATCAGGCAATATGATGCCCTCGGCTTCATTTTTCTTTTTCAACATTTCCTTGTTGATTCAGGGTCTTTCCTGGTTCCATACAAATTTTAGGATTGTTCCAGCATGTTGAAAAATGATAATGGTATTTTGATTGGGTTGCAAGTATAGATTGGTCTGGGCAGCATAGACATTTTAACAATGTTTATTCTTCTGATCCATGAGCACGGAATGTTTTTCCATCTTTCTGTCTTCCTCAATTTCTTTCATGAGTGTTCTGTGGTTCCTAGAATATAGATCCTTTACCTCTTTGATTAGGTTTCTTCCAATGTATCTTATGGTTTTTGGTGCTATTGTAAATGGAATCAATTCTCTAATTTATCCTTCTGCTGTTTCATTGTTGGTGTATAAGAAAGCAACTGATTTCTCTGCATTGATTTTGTGTATTGTTACATTACTGAATTGCTGTATGGGTTCTAATAATTTAGGGATGGGATCTTTTGGATTTTCCACATAAAGTATTGTGTCATCTGCCGAGAGAGATAGTTTGACTTTTCCACTGCCAATTTGAATATATTTTATTTCTTTTTGTTGTCTGATTGCTATTGCTAGGACTTCTAGTACTATGCTGAACAACAGTGACAAGAGTGGGCTTCTTTGTTGTGTTCCTCATCTCAATGGGTAGGCTCTCAGCTTTTCCCTTTTGAGAATGATATTCGCTGTGGGTTTCTCTTAGATGGATTTTATGAAGTTGAGGAATGTTCCCTCTATCCCTACACTCTGAAGACTTTTAATTATAAGGAACAGATGCTGTATTTTCTAAAATGCTTTTTCTGCATCAATTGAGTTTCTTCTCTTCTCGTAGTCATATGTTCTATCACATTGATTGATTTGTGAATTTTGATACAGCCTTGCATCCCAGGGATAAGTCCCACCTGGTCATGGTGGATAATCCTTTAATGTAGTGCTGGTTCATCTTGGCTAGGATCTTGTTGAGATTCTTGGCATCCATATTCATCAGGGATATTGGTCTGAAAGTCCCCTTTTTGGTGGCGTCTTTGAATGGTTTGGGGATCAAGGTAATGCTGACTTCATAGAAAGAGTCTGGAAGGTTTCCTTCTGTTTCTATTTTTCAAACAGTTGCAGGAGAATAGGTATTATTTCTTCCTTGAATTTTTGGTAATATTCCCCTGGGAATCCGTCATGTCCTGGACTCTTGTTTTTGGGAAGTTTTTGATCACCGCTTCAATCTTGTTACTAGATATTGGTCTATTCAGGCTGTCAATTTCTTCCTGATTCAGTCTTGGAAGTTTATCAGTTTCCAGGAATGTATCTCTTTCTTCTAGGTTGCTTAACTTATTGGCATAGCTGTGGATAATAGTTTCCAATGATTGTTTCTACTTCCCAGGTGTCAGTCTTTATCTCTCCACTTTCAATCATAATTTTATTAATTTGGGTCTTTTCTCTTCTCTTTTGGATTTGTTTGGCCAGTGGTTTATCGATCTTCTAGGTTCAGTGATGTGTTCTACTGTCTCTCTGGTTTCTACCTCATTGTTCTCTGCTCTAATCTTAGTCATTTCCCTTCTCGTGCATTGGGTAGGCTTTATGTGTTGTTGATTCTCAAGTTCTATTTTTTAACATCTTAGTTTAATTTTATTATTTTCAGTGTTCCAAGATTCACTGTTTATGCACCACACCCAGTGCTCCATGGAATACATGCCCTCCTTAATACCCACCACCATTCTCCAGTTCTTTTAGGTGGAAAGAGTTTGTGTATCTGAGATTTTTCTTTTTTTTGAGTGAGGCTTGGGTGGCTATGTATTTCCCCCTTAGGACCGCCATTGCTCTATGCCATAGGTTTTGCACCAATGCATTTTCATTCTCATTGGTATCCATGAATTGTTTAAGTTCTTCTTTGATTTCCTGGTTGACCCTAACATTCTTGAGCTGGATGGTCTTTAGCTTCCAAGTGTTTGAATTTCTTCCAAACTTTTCCTTGTGTTTGAGTTCCAGTTTCAAAGCACTGTGGTCTGAGAATATGTGGGGAATAATCTGAATCTTTTGGTATCAGTTGAGACCTGATTTGTAACCCAGCATGTGGTCTATTCTGGAGAAATTTCCATGTGTGCTTTGAGAAGAATGAGTGTTCTGTTGTTTTAGGGTGAAATGTTCTGCATATATCTATGAAGTGCATCTGGTCCAGTGTGTCATTCAAAGCTCTTGTCTCTTTGTTGATTTTCTGCTTAGATGATCTGTCTATTGGTGACCATGGTGTGTTAAGATCCCCTACAATCAATGTATTCTTATCAATATGTCTCTTTATATTGGTTAACAGTTGGATTATGTTTTTCTTTGCTCCCATCTTGGGCACATAGATATTTACAATTGTTAGATCTTCTTGTTGGATCGACCCCTTAAGAATGATATAGTGTCCTTCTGTAACTCTGACTACAGACTTTAGCTTAATATCTAACTTGTCTTATATGAGAATCGCTACCACAGCTTTCTTTTGAGGGCTGTTGACACGAAAGATCGTTCTCCAGCCCTTCACTTTCAGTCTGGATGTATCTTTAGGTTCAAAATGAGTCTCTTGTAGACAGCATATGGATGATGGGTCCTGTCTTTCTATTCAATCTGCAACCCTGTGCTGTTTTATGGCAGCATTTAGGCTGTTTACATTGAAAGTGGTTTTTGAAAGATCTGTTTTTATTGTCATCATGTTGCCTGTGAAGTCCTTGTTTCTATAGATTGTCTCTGTAAATTTCTGTTTTATATCTCTCTTGGGGTCTTTTTCCCTTTATAGATCCCCCCTTAATATTTTCTATATGGCCAGCTTGGTGTTCATATCATCCTTTAGTCTTTGCCGGTCTTGGAACCTTTTTATCTCTCCATTCATTCGAAATGACCGCCTTGCCCAGATAAAGTATGCTTGGCGGCATGTTCTTCTCTTTTAGTGCCCCAAATATATCTTGNGAACCCGAATATGTCTTGCCAGCCCTTTCTGGCTTGCCAGGTTTATATGGACTGGTCTGACATTATTCTGATGCTCCTTCCTCTGCACATAAGGAATCTCTTCTCCCCTAGCTGCCCTTAAGGTGCTTTCNATTCACGAGTTTCACTATTATGCGCCTGGGAGTCCGTCTCCCTTGTTGATCTTGGGGAGGGGGGTGGTGTCGTCTCTGTCTCTAGGACACAAACACTTGTTTCATTCCCCAGATTAGGGAAATTCTCATCTAGGATTTCCTCAACTCTATCTTCCTGGCTTCTGTCTCTTCCCACCCCCTCAGGGATCCCAATATTTCTGACTTTGGAATGTTTTGTGGTGTCATTCATTTATTTCTCTAATTCTCTTTTCATGGATTCTAAGCTGTTTGTTCCTCCTCCTGATCCTGTTCGGCCTTCTCCTGATCCTTCTTTTCTATCAGTTTGTCTTCAAGACCACTAATTTGATCTTTTGCCTCATTTACCCTAGCTGTTAGAGTATCTAGATTAGGCTGATCTCATTGATAGCGTTTTTAAGTTCTGCCAGATCAGCTCTCACTTCTGCCCTTAGAGAATCTATATTGCCACTCATGGTTTTCTCCAACCTAGCCATTGTCTGTTATCCTGAATTCTATTCCCAACANCTTATCCTGAATTCTATATCCAACATTTTGCTTATGTCCATATCCATTACTTTTATGGCAGAGGTCACAGTCTCTGAATTTTTGCTCTGTTGGGGGTTCCTCCTCTTAGTCATTCTGGTGAGAGGTGGTTGAAGGAACATACAGATTCCAAGCTATTGATCACAATCCAAGCATGATGCACCTGTTTTGTAGGGGCTTTAGTGTTCTTGGCCTCTTGTTCTCTCAGCCTGGTTACTGGTGGGAGTGGCCTGCTCCGCTGTTACTCAGGCAATGCCGTTAAGGCAGAATTGCCTAGTCCCCTTTGGTGGGGGATGGGCTCAGTGAAAACAGGTTTTGGGGTGCTTTTGTTCTCTGCCGGCTCTGCCTGGTGGGTTTCTGCATCCCTTCCAAGAGTCAGAGCAGAAGTGACTGTGTCTCAGAACAGAGAAATCACAGACTGTTCTCCAGAAAACCCTCCAGGTCACACTACTCTTATTTTTGTCTATGCTGATAAAAACCACGGTGATCTGGGTTGTGTGCCCCACAGTACCACTCCCAGCCCTCACTTCCAGGTCCAGGCACGTCTCTTCCTTTTGTGCTCCTAAAACCACCAGCTGGCCACAGATCTATGATTAATATGTCAGTATCTTGTCTCCTAATCTAGCCCTTGTGAAAGCTGCATCCAAAGGGTTATAGTCAAATCCTCTGGATTGTTTGAAATGCTTTGAATTCTGTTCCAACACATGGCCTCAACTGTTGTATCTTTTTTTTTAGTTCTTGTGTCTGTTTATGTAATTTCTATGCCACTTTTTTTTTACTTTATTTTTCCAGTGATCCAAGATTCATTGTTTATCTGCCACAGCATATATCTGTGAAGTGTATCTGGTCCAGTGTGTCATTCAAGGCTCTCGTTTCTTGGTTGATTTTCTGCTTAGATGATCTGTCTATTGGTGACCGTGGTGTGTTAAGATCCTCTACAATCGGGCGCCTGGGTGGCTCAGTGGGTTAAAGCCGCTGCCTTCAGCTCAGNGTACTTGTAACACTATGTCATTATTGGTGATTTTCTAGCCTGTCTATTCCACTCAAGATACAATATCTGTTTTATTTATTTATTTTTTGCACTTAGTCCCTAGCATAGGACCCACTACCTTCTTATGAAATGAAGAATTAGCTAGCTTATCAAATACCATATAAAGTAAGCATTAAGGAGAATTATACACTTCTTAAAGACTTCATGATGTCTATTTTTCTAGGCTTCTTTTCTTCTTTTCTTGGTTGTGACTTATTGATCTTAGTCTTAGTAGGTGTTATTTTTGGTTTTAGTAAGGACAATAGGTATGTGAAAAGAAATAGGTATGTGGTTTGTGGCTGGACACATAAGCCACAGCAATCTAAGGCTTTCCCCAGGATTTTTAGAAATGGAACTGTGGAAAGAGATGGGACCCTCCCCCACCCCGGGATAACAAAGTCTAGCAATGTGAGGTCAGCAAAATTTTTCCTCATGAAAACGAAGATGGCTGGTTTAAGAAAATAAAGTCAAGGTGAAGAGAAGAGCAGAGACAAGAAAGCACGGTTGTGTTCAAGTCCCTGGAAGGCCAGCACCAACACTACCCTTTTTGTGGAATTTGACTGCAGCAGCTCTAAGTCGCATGAATGTGGTTTACTGTACCCAGGGTTTGCAAGTAGATGGTTACTAAATTCATAAAACACATAAGAAACCCATAAAGAACAAATCCCTGATGTGCCATTAGAGAAAAGCCAAATGTCTGGAACCCATTCCTCATCTGGGAAATCTATTGCCATTAAATGAGAACACAAACAAGCTTCAGGAGTGATTGTATGAATTAAATCAGAGAATCTAAAACAAGGGAAATATTGACCTCCTCCCATCCTGGCCTATTCAAAGTTTCATGCATCACAGTTCTCGGGCTGAGCCTTTTGCTGAAAGATACAGCACACTATTCTAGAGAAAACTAGCAAAGCCGGCTCCAGAAGTCCATTTCAGTTCAGCATAGGAAGTATTTTCTAATAAGCACAGTTTCCCAATGGGGGCTGTCTCACGAAGAGATTAATTTTCTGCTACAGGAAATACTGAAGGAGTGTTGCTAGGGAGAGGGGGAACTCAAGAGGTGTTGAAGGAATCATCCAGGCAAAGAGAAATCCTGAAGGACTCCTGAAGACATTAGCTAAGAACACCAGGCCCTGTGAAGGAAGAGGAAGCTCTAATAATATGTATCAACTGTGAATGCTGATAGCTCATCCTGCACTCTAGTTCAATAACTATTTCCCTCTTGATACCAGGGGTTATATTTGAAACCCAGCTGAGACTCTACTGTGCCAGGCTTTATAAATTTCAGTGTTTATGGTGATTATACTCTTAGCACCAGTACCTCACCTCACCCTTCTCTCCATCTCAAAACTTCAGCTAGAGCTGCTGAGTTTTATCTTTACCTCTCAGGTCCATCTCTAAAGAGAATGGGAATGTGACTTATGCCTCAGTGTTGGTTTTATTTTTTACTTTTTAAAAGATTTTACTTATTTATTTGACATAGAGAGAGATCAAAATTTATATGGAACCAGAAAAGACCCGACTAGCCAGAGGAATGTTGAAAAAGAAAACCAAAGTGGGTGGCATCACAATTCCAGACTTCAAGCTCTATCACAAAGCTGTCATCATCATGACAGTATGTTACTCGCACCAAAGCAGACACATAGATCAGTGGAACAGAGTAAAGAACCCAGAAATGGAACGTCAACTCTATGGTCAACTAAACTTCGACAAAGCAGGAAAGAATGTCCAATGGGAAAAAGTCAGTCTCTTCAGCAAATGGTGTTGGGAAAAATGGACATCCACATGCAGAAAAATGAAACAGGGGCGTTACCTTACACCACACACAAAAATAGCTTTGAAATGGATGAAAGACCGCAAGATGAGAAAGGAATCCATCCAAATCCTTGAGGAGAACATAGGCGGCAACCTCTTCGACCTCAGCCTAGGCAACTTCTTCCTAGGAACATCACCAAAGGCAAGGGAAGCAAGGGCAAAAATGAACTATTGCGACTTCATCAAGATAGGAAGCTTTTGCACAGCAAAGGAAAGAGTCAACATACCCAAAAGACAACTGACAGAATGGGAGAAGGTATTTGCAAACGACATATCAGATAAAGGGCTTCAATCCAAAATCTATAAAGAGCTTCTCAAACTCAACACCCATACAACAAATAACCCAGTCACGAGATGGGCAGAAGACATGAACAGACATGTCTCCCAGGAAGACATGCAAATGGCCAACAGACACATGGGAAAGTGCGCAACATCACTCGGCATCAGGGAAATACAAATCAAAACTAAAGTGAGATACCACCTCACACCAGTCAGAATGGCTAAAATCAACAAGTCAGGAAACAACAGATGTTGGTAATGATGGAGAGAAAGGGGAACCCTCCTACACTGTTGGTGGGAATGCAAGCTGGTGCAGAATGGAGGTTCCTCAGAACGTTGAAAATAGAGCTACCCTATGACCAGCCTTCACACTACTGTGTATAATAAACCTACAATCACACTACTGGTATCCTAAAGGTACAAAGGTAGTGATCCGCAGGGGCATATGCACCCGAATGTTTATAGCAGCAATGTCCAAAATAGCCAATGAATGGAAAGAACCTAGATGTCCATAAGGAGATGAATGGATAAGCAAGAATGGGGGATATATGTATAAAACACCCTGGAATACTATGCAGTCATCAAAAGAAATGAAATCTTGCCATTTGCATCGACATAGATGGAACTAGAGAGTATTGTGGTAAGTGAAATAAGTCAGAGAAAGACCTTAGCATATGCTCTCTCTGATATGAGGAACTGGACTGGCAGGGAGGGTGTTTGTGGGGGTAGGGAGGGGAAAGAAACGAAACAAGGTGAGCTCAGGAAGGGGACAAACCATTCGACGCACTTAATCTCACAAAACAAACTGAGGATAACTGGGGGGTAGGAAGGTAAAGATAGGGTGGATGGATTATGGTACTAGAGGAGGGTTTATGCTAAAGTGAGTGCTGCTAAAGGCGTAAGTTTGATAATTCAAAGACCAGTATCCATGGGGCCAAAAATAAATAGATTTACAAAAAGGCTCTGGTAATCCGATCTTGATCCCAGTGAAGAATGGAATGCTTTCCTTAGGCTTCCAACACATACACTGGAAAGCGCCTCCCTCTCCATGAAATGAGATGCTTACAGTACGTGCCCCTTTATACACACACACACACACACACACACACACACACACACACACACACACACAATCCTCTCTCCCTTTCCTTATGCTTCCACCCAAGCATTTGTCATGGGATCTCGGTGAAAGAAGACTTTCCCACTTCCTTGTCCCCTGCACAGGCAGAGTGGACTCTGAGTTATGGCCAGGGCACTGTCCCTAGGCCTCAACTACTCATTTGGAAATGCCTCTGTTTCAGGAAAGGAGATGTTATTTGAGGGACCGGTATGACTCCAGTGTTCTTTCTTTTCGATAAGCAGCTGGCCCTTTCCTCGTGCTGCCACACGGACTTTGGAGACACGTTGCTCTCTTCCTCAGGCAAGAAGCCTGCCGCCGGCTCCATTCAAGGTACACAGATTTCTCTGGGGCACATGCGTGAGTCCTTCCCAATGCGTGCACACACACTTTGGGCAACCCTTCTGTCTTCCTGTAACAAAGGGATTGTGGAAGGAAGGACAGATTCTCTGGGGGCTTGTTGCGCCGCCTTCCCTACATGGCACATCGCTCACGCTGTCCCACGCAAGTTGGGAGATGCTTCCCTCCTGAGGATCAGGACGGTAACGGTATGCAGGGAATGTCTCTCTGTGGTGTATTTTTTAATATTGTTGAGTCTGCACCACTCTCCTTAACACCCTGACAAACACATTGGAACATGCTTCCCTCTGCAGGACAGAGTGGCGGCAAGGACGGTCCCTCTCCACTGTTGTCTCTCGGTATTAGGTGTATGGCTCTTAACTTAGACATCCACACACACGGCTGTCTAGGATACCCTCTAGAGTATCTGCCAGCGCTCCTTGCTTTCACCATGCCTTGAAAGGGGGGAAGTCACTCGGCAACAAAGCGGTTAGAAGCGGGGCGTTTACTGCACAGTGACTTTTCTTCTTTCGTCCCTTCATGACCTTTTCCCTGAGGGCTCTGCCAAGAGGTTTCAGAAGGCTTCTCTTTTCCCGAAGCGAGAGGTCAGCCAGGAGGTGCACCGGGCCGAGACTCGCTTCTCGGCGTTAAGCACACAGCACTTCCCCGGACACACACCTAGAAAAGCTTTCAAGTTGCGTGAAGACGCTTTTCGGTGAAAGCTGTATTCTGCCCAACTGGGCTAGCACCATGACTCTGGAAAGGGGGTGGTGGTGAAAGCTTTGGGCGCTCAGACTTGAGTGTCAGATTCAAATGTAGGGGAACTCTCCTGTCTTTTCAGATGCTCGCACACGTTTGAAAACCCATCCGTCCTGAAACAGGATTGGAGTACGAAGTTGTATTCTCCAGGGTTTACTTCCCTTGACGGGGTGTGTTCATGGCCCGCTTCCTCCGGTTTGCAAATAGTGTCTAGGTTCGTAATGGCTTGTGTCTCCAGGCTAAGAGATTCTCTTTGGAATACCGTGTTCCTGCACAGTCTTCTTGCTTCAGTGGAACTATATGTGGCCATTGCCTTAGGCTTCTGCATATCCATTTGTTAGAGCATCTGTCGTCATGGAGCAAGAAGTCTGCAGACTCTTATAGTGGACCGGGGCTATTGTGTCTCCCTTTCTCCAGCACTCCCAGATTAGTAAGCAGCACTGTTCATAGGTTATCGCACACACTGTAGAAAATGTTCATAGGTTATCGCACACACTGTAGAAAATGGTCTTGTCGTGAACATCTCTATGCTTCGACAGGCGGCCCCTGTACAGGGCTCTTCCTCCCGGTTATGTGTGGGGCACTTTCCTGAGACTTCCAACACTTACACTGGAAGGCGTCTCTTTCTCCATGAAAGGAGACGGTTACGGTAGGTACCCTCCTACACACCCACGCTCCCCTCTGATGGGTTCTCGGTGAAGGAAGACGTTCCCTCCTGCTGGGCTCCTGCATAAGCAGACTGGTCGCTTGGAGTTACGTAGGGCAAGGGCACTTTCCCTAGCCATCAAACACCCTTTTGGAAATGCATCTGGCTTCGAGAAAGATGTTACTTGATGATCGGTACTCCGAAAGTGTAAGTACGTTCTTTTCGGTAAGCAGCCGGCCCTTTCCTCCTGCTGCCACACGGACTTTGGAGACACGTTGCTCTCTTCCCTAGACAAGAGACCTGCCACAGGCTCCATTCAAGGCACACTCGTTTCTCTGTGGCAAGTGTGTGGCCCCATCCCGATGAGTGCACACACACTTTGGGCAACCCTTCTGTCTTCAGGCTGCAAAGGGTTTGTTGAGGGAAGGACAGTACATTACACACTTTGGGCAACCCTTCTGTCTTCAGGCTGCAAAGGGTTTGTTGAGGGAAGGACAGTACATTGGGGCGTTGTCAATTCACCCATGCTTTATGGAACTTCCGTCACGCTATCCCACAAACGCTGGGAAATACTTCACTCCTGAGACCGGGAAGGTAACCAAACCTATGCAGATAGAGTCTCTCTGCAGTGTTGTTTCATATCGTTGATTTGATGGACCTTCCCTCTCCGGTGTCTCTCCATGTTAAGTGTGCGGCTCTTAGGCTTCCACACACACACGGCTGACTAGGAAACCCTCTGAAGTTTCCGCCACATCCGCTTGTTTCACAAACCCTCGGACACGAGGCAGTCACTTGCCAGTAAGGAAGTTCGGAGCGGGTGGTTATTGCACAGTTCCGTTTCCACGTACTACCCTGTGGGGTCCGCACAGAGGTTTGAGCAGGTCTCTCCTTAAATGAAGCCAGAGTTTATCTGAGAGCTGCACCTGCCCAGACTCGCTTCTTGGCGTTAAGCACAGAGCACTTCCCCAGCACTTCCTCGTGTCACCTGTGCAAGGTTTCCAGCTTGGCTAAGACGCAGTGAGGTGAAAGCTATATTCTACCCAGCCACGCTACCGGCATGACCCCAAAATGAGGTGAAAGCTTTTTGTACACAGACTTGCGTGTTCGGTTCATATGCAGTGGCAGTCTCTTTCTGTCTTTTCAGATCCTGGTGTGTGCACAAACACTTTGGGCAACGCTTCTCTAATCCGGCAGCGAAAGCTTTGTGGAAGGAAGGACAGTTCCTCTGGGGCGTTGTCGCGCCGCCTTCTCTACATGAGACTTCCCTCATGGTGTCCAACACGCCGGAGATATTGCCCTCCTGAGAACCGGGATGGTAAGTGTGTGCAGGGAAGGTCTGTCTCTCAGAAGTTTTGTTTGTAGCATTGAGTCTGTGGTGCTCTCCTGAATGACCTGGCACACATTTTGTAACGTGCTTCCCTCTGCAGTTAGAGTGGCGTGAAGGACTGTCCCTCTCCAATGGTGTCTTTCTGAGTTAGGCATAGGGCTCTCCACTTNTGGCGTGAAGGACTGTCCCTCTCCAATGGTGTCTTCTGAGTTAGGCATAGGGCTCTCCACTTAGGCTTCCACACACGGCTAACTAGGATACCCTCTGCAGTATTCGCCACCTGCCCTTGCTTTCATTAACCCTGGAACGGGAGGCAGTCACTCTCCAGCGAGGAAGTTCGGAGCTGGGAGGTTACTGCACAGTGCCTACATCCCTTCTTGACCGTTTCCCTGAAGGGTCCGAGCAGATGTTTGAGAAGACATCTCCTTAACCGAAGCGAGTGGTCAGCTGAGAGACTCACTGTGCCTGGGCTCGCTTCTTGGTGTTAAGCACACAGCGCTTCCCCGGTACTTCCTCACGTCACAGAGGCAAGGTTTCTAGATGAGCGAAGAGGCTCTTAGGCGAAAGCTATATTCTGCGCAGTCTAGCTAGTGGCATCAAGCTCGATAGGAGGTGAAAGCCTTCTTCGCACAGACCTTTGTCTCGGGTCCATGTGTAGGGGCTCTCTCCTTCTGTCCTTTCAGATGCACGCACAGGTTCGGAAACCCGTCTGCCCTGAAACAGGAGTGGAGTGGGAAGCTTCATTCTCCAAAGTTTGCTTGCGCGGACGAGGTACGTTCCTGACCTCCATTCCCTCGGTTTGCAAATTTCTTCTGCGTTCGAAATGGCTTGTGTCTTCATGCTACGAGATTCTCATTGGAGGACCGTGTTCCTACACAGTCTTCCTCATTCAGTGGGAGTATATGTGGCCGTTGCCTTAGGCTTGCGCATATCCAAATGAAAGGGCATCTGTCGTCATGGAGCAAGAGGTCTGTGGAATCTGGCAGTGGATTTGCTGCTTTTGTATTTGCCTTTCTCCAGTTCTGAGAGTTTAGTAAGTGGCACTGTTGCTAAGCTTTCACGAACTCCTTAGACATGCCCTTGCCCTGATGTGCTTTGAAAGGCGGCCAGCTACAACGCTCTCGCTCCGCTAAAGGGTGGCGCGCTTTCCTTAGGATTCCAACATATACACTGGCAGGCTCCTCTGTCTCCATGAAACAAGATGTTTAGGGCACGTGCCCTTTTACACACACGGACCTGTCTCCCTTTCCTTAGGCTTCCATCCACTCATTTAACGTGGGTTCTCGGTGAAGGGAGACGTTTGCCCTGATCGGCTCCTGCACAGGCAGACAGGTCCTATGGAGTTACGGTCAGGGCACTGTCCCTCGGCTACAACCACCCTTTTGGAAATGCTTCTGCCTTCAGGAAGGCATATGTTTTATGAAGACCGGTACGCCTCCCATGTGTTCGTTCTTTTCGGTAAGCAGCTGACCCTTTCCTCCTGCTGTCACACGGACTTTAGAACACGTTGCTTTCTTCCTGAGACCAGAGGCCTGGTGCCGGCCCCATTCAAGACACACTCGTTTCTCCGGACAAGTGCGTGGCACCTTCCTGAGGCGTGCACACACACTTTGTCAACACATTTTTTCTGACAGCAAAAGTTTTGCGGAAGTCAGGACAGCTCTTCTGGGGCGCAGCCTTTGCTATATGGCACTTATCTCACATTATCCCCACACAGGAAGGGAGATGCTGCCCTCCTGAGGCTTGGGAAGGTAACCGTGTGCAGGGAAGTCCTCTCTGCAGTGTAGTTTCCTAGCGTTGAGTCCGGGGAGCGCTCCGTCAGGACCTTGCACACATTTTGGATCGTGCTTCCCTCTGCAGGACAGAGCAGCGCGAAGGACCGTCCCTCTCAGGTGTTGTTTCTGGGTATTAGGTGTACGGCTCTTCACGTAGGCTGCCACACTCCCGGCTGACTAGGATACCCTGTGTAGTGTCCGCCACCCACCCTTGCTTTCACCAACCTCGAACGGGAGGCAGTCACTCTCGGGTAAAGAGCTTCGGAGTGGGGCAGTTACTGCACAGTCCCATTTCTTCATACATCCCTTCATGACCGTTTCCCTGAGCGATCCGCACAGAGGTTTGAGAAGGCTTCTCTTATCCCGAAGCGACAGTTTAAGCTATATTCTGCCCAGCCAGGCTAGCGGCATAACCCCCAAAGTGAGGCGATAGCTTTCTGCGCAAAGATTTCTCGGTGAAGGAAGACTTTCCCCCCTGATTGGCTCCTGCCCAGTGTCCTTAGGATTCAACCTCCCCTTGGGCAATACCTCTTATCAGGAAGGGAGATGTTACTTGAAGATCGGTTCCCCTCCGGTGTTCGTTCTTTTCGGTAAGCAGCCGACCCTTTCTGCCTGCTGCTACAGGGACTTTGGAGACACGTTGCTCTCTTCCCTAGACGAGAGGCCTCTTGCTGGCTCGTTCAAGGCACACTCGTTATTCCCGGGGCAAGTGCGTGGCGCCTTGCCAATGCGTGCAGACACACTTCGGGCAACGCTTCTGTCGTCCCGCAGCAAAAGGTTTGTGGAAGGGAGGATAGTTGCTCTGGGTCCTTGTCAGGCCGCCTTCGCTGTCTGGCGCTTCCCTCACGCTGTCCCACACATGAAGGGAGATGCTGCCCTCTTGAGGCCCGGGAACGTAACCGTGAGCAGGGAAGGTCTCTCTGCAGTATTGATTCCTAGCATTGAGTCTGTGGTGCTCTCCTTAACGACCTGACACACATGTTGGAACATACTTCCCTCTGCAGGATAGAGCGGCTCTTCTGTATTTTCTCTCGGTGTTAGGTGTATGTCTCTTACCTTAGGCGTCCACAACACGGCTGACTAGGATACCCTCAGCAGGATCCGCCACCTGCCCTTGCTTTTACCAATCCTCAGTCGGGCGGCCCTCTCTCGTCAGCAAAAAGGTTAGAACCGGGGCGGTTACAGCACAGGGCCGTTTCTTCGTACTTCCCTTCATGACCGTTTTCCTGAGGCATCTGCACAGAAGTTTTGGAAGGCCTCTCATTTCCCAAAGGGAGAGGTGAGCTGAGGTCGCACCGTGCCCAGTCTCACGTCTGGGTGTTAAGCACACAGCACTTCCCTGGTACTTAACCATGTGACATAGACAAGGTTTCCAGCTGGACGAAGACGTTGTTAGGCGAAAGCTGTATTCTGCCCAGCCAAGCTAGAGGCAGGACGCTGGAAGCGGGGTGAGAGCTTTCTCCTCACATCCTTGTGACTCGGGTTCAAAAGTCGGGATACTCTCCTGTATTTTCTGAGGCATGCACACGTTTGAGAACCCGTTTGTCCTGAAACAGGTTTGGAGTTGGAAATTTCCTACTCCGCGGTCTGCTTGCGCCAACGGGGAGACTTCTCGACCCCACTTCCTTTGGTTTCCAAATCACTTCTAAGTTCGGTAAGCAGCTGACCCTGGTAGCATGAAGACAGGGAGATGCTGCCCTCTTGAGGCCCGGGAAGGTAACCGTGAGCAGGGAAGGAACCCTGGTTTCTGTCTTCATGCTACCAGATTCTCGTTGTTGGACAGTGTTCCTACTCCGCCTTCTTCCTCACTGGGAGTATACGTGGCAGTTGTTCAAAGCTTTCACATATCCATTTGAAAGGGCATCTGTCATCACGGTGCAAGAGGTCTGTGAACTCTTGCAGTGGACCAGCTGCTCTTGTATTTCCCTTTCTCAGGTTCTCAATGTTCAGTAAGTAGCATTGTTCTTAAATTTTCGCGAACACCTTAGAGAATGATCTTGGGATCGTCGATGTCCTTTGAAAGGCGGACCTGGTACAGCGCTCATGCTCCTGGTGCTGTGTGGTGCGCTTTCCTTAGGTATCCAAAGGTACAGTGGAAGTCACTTGTCTCCAGGAAAACAGGATGCTTACGGGACATCTCCTTTCACTCATACAGTCGTGTCTCTTTTTCATAGGTTTCCACCCATGTTTTGACATGGATTCTCATGGAAG
Organism: Ailurus styani; assembly: GCA_002007465.1. NCBI lineage: Eukaryota > Metazoa > Chordata > Mammalia > Carnivora > Ailuridae > Ailurus > Ailurus styani. The sequence goes on from LNAC01001472.1 coordinate 84,932, forward strand.
GAAGACGTTCCCTCACGGTTGCCTCCTGTACAGGCAGAGAGGCCCTTGGAGTTACGGCCAGGGCACTGTCCCTAGGCTTCAAGCACCCTATTGGAAATGCCTTTGTCAGCAGGAAGAGAGATGTTATCTGAAGATCGGTATCTCACCGATGTTCGTTCTTTCTTTTCGGTAAGCAGCCGACCCTTTCCTCGTGCTGCCACACGGACTTTGGAGAGACGTTGCTCTCTTTCCGAGACAAGAGGCCTGTTGAGGGCTCCATTCAAAGCACACTCCTTTCTCCAGCGAACTTGCAAAATTTGGGCCATCCATCTGTTTTCCTGCAGCAAGTTTTTCTGTGGAAGGACAGATAGTACCTGTGCTGAGTTGTCGTACCGCCTTAGGTATATGGCGCTTGCATCAAGCTGTTCCACCCAGGTTGGAAGCCGCTATCCACCTGAGGACCGGGAAGATAACTTTGCACACTGAAGGTCTCTCTGCAGTGTCGTTTGCGAGGGTCTAGTCTGTGGTGCTCTCCTTAACGTCCTAGCACACATTTTGCAAAGCGCTTCCCTCTGCAGGACAGAGCGGAGTGAAGGACGTCACTCTCCGGTGTTGAATCTCGGTGTTAGGTGTACAGCCGTTAACTTAGGCTTCCGCACACACGACTGACTTGGTTACCCTCTGCAGTTTCCGCCACTTGCCCTTGCTTTCACCAACCCTCGAACGGGAGCCAGCAAAGACATTCGGAGCGGGGGCAGTTACTGTACAGTGCAGTTTCTTCATACTTCATGACCTTTCCCTAAGGAGTCCGCACAGAACTTTGAGGAGGTCTAGCGTTTCCAGAAGCGAGAGGTCGGCAGAGAGGCGCACTGTGCCCCGACTCGCTTCTCGGAGATAAGCACACAGCACTTNCCACTTGCCCTTGCTTTCACCAACCCTCGAACGGGAGCCAGCAAAGACATTCGGAGCGGGGGCAGTTACTGTACAGTGCAGTTTCTTCATACTTCATGACCTTTCCCTAAGGAGTCCGCACAGAACTTTGAGGAGGTCTAGCGTTTCCAGAAGCGAGAGGTCGGCAGAGAGGCGCACTGTGCCCCAACTCGCTTCTCAGAGATAAGCACACAGCACTTGTCTGAAACATCCTTACGTCACCTGGTCAAGGTTTCCAGCTGGGCGAAGACGCTGTTTTGAGAAGGCCATTTTCTGCCTAGCTAGGCTAATGGCATGACCCCCAAACTGAAAGCTTTCTTCGCACCCACTTGTGCGTGGGTTCATATGTAGGGCACTCACTTTCCTGTCTTTTCAGATGTGCGCACACCTGCGAAAACTCTTCTGTCCTAAAACAGGATTGGAGTGTGAAGTTTCATTTTCCACGGTATGCTTGTGCCGACGGCGTGCGTTCATGAGCCCCCCTTCCCGCGGTTTGCAAATCTTTTCTACGCTCAAATTGGCCTGTGTCTTCGTGCTAGGAGATTCTCGTTGGACAACCGTGTTCCTACACAGGCTTCTTCATTCAATGGGATTATATGCAGCAGTTGTGTTTGGCTTGTAATATCCATTTGAAAGGGCATCTAGCGCAAGAGGTCTGTGGACTCTTGTAGTGTACCAGTAGCTCTTGTATATCCCTTTCTCAAGTCCTCAGAGTTCAGTAAGTGGCATTGTTCTTAAGTTTTCAGAGCACTTTAAAAAATGCTCTTATCGGGAATGTCGTGCTTTGAAAGGCGGACCTGCACTGTGCTTTGCTCCTACTGACATGTGGGGGCTCTTTCCTAAGGCTTTCAACATGTACAAAGGAAAGCAGTTCTATCTCCATGAAACGAGATGTTTAGGGGACGTGCCTTTTGCTCACACAGCCCTCTCTCCGTTTCCTTCGGATTGCACCCGCACATTCGACATAAGTTCTCTGAAGGAGGATGATCCTCCTGGTTGGCTCCCTCACAAGCAGACAGGTCCCTCGGAGTTACGGCCAGGGCACTGTCCCAAGGGGTCCACCACCCCTTTGGGCATGCCTCTGTCATCAAGAAGGGAGATGTTATTTGAAGATCGGTACCCCTCTGGTCTTGGTCCTCTCTTTTTGGTAAGCAGCTGACCTTTTCCTCCTGCTGCTACAGGGACTTTGGAGACACGTTGCTCTCTTCCCGAGACAAGGGGCCTGATGCCGGCTCCACTCAAGGCACACTCGTTTTTCCGGGACAAGTGCGTGGTGACTTCCCGATATGTGCACACACTCTTTGGGCAGCCCATCTGTCTTCTGGCAGCAAACGGTCTGTGGAAGGAAGGACAGTTCCTCTGGGGTGTTGTCGGGCCTCCTTCGCTACATGGCACTTCCCTCACCTGAGAGGAGATGCTGCCCTCCTGAGGCCCGGGAAGGTAACCGTGTGCAGCGAAGGTCTCTCTGCAGCGTTGATTCCTAGCATTGAGTTGTGGCGCTCTCCTTAACGACTGGCACACATTATAGAACAGGCTTCCCTCGGCATAATAGAGCGGCGTGAAGGACTTTCCCTCTCTGCTGTTGTTTCTCGATGTTAAGTGGACAGCTCTGATCTTAGGCTTCCACACACACCGCTGACTAGGAAACCCTCGGCAGAATTCACCACTTGCCTTTGCTTTCATCAGCCCTCGAACTGTCACTCGCCCGCAGCGAGGTTAGAGGCAGGCCGTTAATGCACAGCGCCGTTTCTTCCTACTTCCCTTCAAGACCATTTCCCTGGGGGGGTCCGTGTAGATGTTTGCGCTCGAAAGGAGGGGACATCTTTCTGCACACAGTCTTGTGTCTTAGGTTCAAGTGTAGGAGCACTCTCCTTCTGTGTTTTCAGATGCACGCACTCGTTTGAAAAACAGTCTGTCCTGAAACAGGTTTGGAGTGGCCAGTGTCGTTTCCTAGCATTGAATATGTGGCACTCTCCTTTATGACCTGGCACACATTTTGCAACGTGCTTGACTATGAAGGACACATGGGCTTGAAGGATGGTCCCTCTTCATTGTCTCTCGGTGTTAACTTTAAGGCTCTTATCATAGGCTTGCACAGACACAGCTGACTAGTATACCCTCTGTAGTATCCGCCACCTGCCCTTCTTTTCACCAACCCTTGAATGGGCGGCAGTCACATGCCGGCATAGCGGTTAGAAGTGGTGCAGTTAAAGCACAGTGCCGCTTCTTCGTACTTCGGTACGTGCCTGTTTCCCTGAGGGTTTCACGCAGAGGTTTTCGAAGTCCTCTTTTCTCGATGCAAGAGTTCAGCTGAGAGGCACACTGTGCCCAGCCTCGCTTCTCAGCCTTAAGCACACAGCACTTCCCCTTACAGCCCCACGTCACTTGGGCAAGGTTTCTAGCTGAGAGAAGACACTATTAGGCAAAAGCTGTATTCTGCCCAGCGGGGCAAGTGGCATGACGCCCGAAGTGGGGGAGGGTGAATCCTTTCTCACAAAACTTTGTGTCTCGAGTTCAAATGTTGGGCCCATCTCCTGTCTTTTCCAATGCTTGCACCCGTTTGAAAACCGCCTGTCCTGAAACAGGATTGGGGTGGAACCTTTCATTCTCCACAGTCTTCTGGTGCCGATGGCGATGAGTTCATGGCCCCTCTTCCTTTGGTTTGCAAATCAATTCTCTTTTCGAAATGGCTTCTTTCTTCATGCTACCAGATTCTCCTTATTGGAACGTGTTCGTACACTGTCTTCTTCCTTCAATGGGATTACAGGTGACAGTTACCTTCGGTTTCTGTATGTTCATCTGAAAGGGCGTGTGTCGTCATGTAACAAGAATCTGTGGTCTCTTTCAGTGGACCAGCGGCTTTTGTGTTTCCGTTTCTCCAGGCCTCAGAGTTTAGTAAGTGGCACTGTTCTTAGACATTCGTGCATACTTTAGAATATCCTCTTGTCTTCAAGTTTCATGTGCTTTGAAGAGGGGGCCCTGGTACCGCACTCTTTCTCCCAGTGAAGTGTGGGGCATTTCCTTAGTCTTCCACCACGTACACTGGAATGCACCTCTGTCTCAATGAAACGAGGTGTTTACAGGACGTGCTCTTCCACACACACACACACACACACACACACGCTCTTCTCTCTCACACACGTGTGACATTTGTTCTCAGTGAAGGAAGATGTTCCCTCTTCCTTGGCCCTTATACAGGCGGACTGGTGTCTGGGAGTTAACGGCCTAGGCCTCAACCACCCTTTTGGAAATGCCTCTGTCTTCAGGAAAGGGGACGTTATTTGAAGATCGGTACTTTCCGGTGTTCGTTCTTTCTTTTCGCTAAGCTGCCTTCACTTTCCTCGTGCTTTCACATGGAGATTGGAGTCACGTTGCTCTCTTTCCGACAAAAGGGGCCTGCTGCGGGCTCCATCCAAAGCACATGCCTTTCTCCAGGGACATGCAGGGCGCATTCCTGGTTGTGTGCACACAAACTTTGGGCCACCCTTACGTCTTCCAGGATCAAGGGATTTGTGGAAGGAAGGACAGGTCCTCTGCGGAGTTGTCGCGCCGCCTTTGCTATATGGCACTTTCCTCATGCTGTTCCACACACGTTGGGTTATGCTTCCCACCTGAGGACCGGGAAGTTAACCGCGTGCAGGTTCGGTCTCTCTGCAAAGTTGTTTCTTAGCGCTGAGTCTGTGGTGCTCTCCTTAACGTCATGGCACACACTTTGGAACCTGCTTTCCTCAGCAGGACAGAGCGGCATGAAGGATGGTCCCTTCCCAGGGTTGTCTCCCGGTGTCCTGTGGACCACTCTTAACTGAGGCTGCCACACTCATTGCTGACTAGGCTACCCTCTGCAGTATCTGCCTCCTCCCCTTGTTCTCACCAACCCTCGAACGGGCTGCAGGCACTTGCCGGCAAAGAGTTGAGAAGCGCGGCAGTTACTGCACAGGGACTTTTCTTCGTACTTCCCTTCATGAAGGTTCCCTGAGGCGTCCGCGCAGAGGGTTTAGAAGGCCTCGCTTTTCCCAAACCGAGAGATCAGCCATGACGCACACCGTGCTCAGATTCGTTCTTCGGGGTTAAGCACACAGCACTTCCTCGGTATCTCCCCTCCTCACTTGGGCAAGATTACTAGCTGTGCGAAGAGGCTGTTAGGCGAAAGCTGTATTCTCCTCAAGCAAGCTAGTGGCATTACGCCCGAAGGGGAGCGAAAGCTTTCTGCCCACAGCCTTGTATCTCAGGTTCCAATGTAGAGGCATTCTCCTGTCTTTTCAGATGCATGCACATTTTTGAAAACTTGTCTATCCTGAAACAGGATTGGAATGGGTAGTTTCACTCTCCATGGTGAAGTTGCGCCGAGGGGCTGCCTTCATCACCCTGTTTCCTTTGGTGTGCAAATCACTTCTAGGTTCAAAATGGCTTCTGTCTTCATGCTACCAGATTCTCGTCAGAGGACCGTGTTCGTACACATTCTTCTTCCTTCAGTGGGAGTATATTTGGCGGATACCTTAGGCTTCCGCAAATCCATTTGAAAGGGCATGCGTCGTCATGGAGCAAGAAGTCTGTGAACTCTTGGAGTTGACCAGCGGCTTGTTTGTATTCCTTTTTCCAGCCCTGTTTGGTAGGGGGCAATATTCTTAGGCCTTGACGCACACTTCATAAGATGCACTTGTCTTGAACGTCCATGTGCTTTGACAGGCATCCCTGCTATGGAGCTCTTGCTCCTGGTGAAGGTAGAGCTTTTTCCTAAGGCATCCAACGTGTACACTGGAAGGCAACTCTTTCCCATGGAAGATGTTTGCGTAATGTGTGCTTCTACACACACACACACTCCTCTCCCTCTTGCCTTAGTCTTCCATCCACGCATTTGACATGGGCTCCTGGTGAAGAAGACGTCTTTTCCTGCTCTGTCCCTGCACAGGCAGACTGTGACTCTTGGAGTTATGGCCAGTAGAGTGTCCTTAGGCCTCAAGCACACTTTGGAAATCCTCTGTCTACAGAAAAGGAGTTGTTATTTGAAAATCAGTATCCCTCCGGTGTTTGTTCTTTCTCTTCAGTAAGCAGCCGGCCCTTTCCTCGCGCTGTCACACTCCCTTTGAAGACAACTTTCTCTCTTCCCGAGACAGGAAGCATGTTACAGACTCCGTACAAAGCACACTCCTTTCTCTAGGGGACATGTGAGGTGCCTTCCCAATGCGTGCTCCCACACTTTGGGAAAACCCTTCTGTCTTCCAACAGCAAAGTGTTTGTGGAAGGACAGTTCCTCTGGTGCGTTGTCCTGCCACCTTTGCTATATGGCCCTTCCCTCATGCTGTCCCACCCACGTTGGGAATCCCTTCCCTCCTGAGGATTCAGAAGGTTGCAGGGATGGTCTTCTGCAGTGTTGTTCCACCTCCTTGAGCCTGTGGAGCTCTCCTTAATGCCCTGGCACACACTTTGGAACGTGCTCTGCTCTGCAGACCCGAGCGGCGGGATGATCGGTCCCTTTCCAGTGTTTTCTCTCCCTGTTAGGTGTACGGCCCATCTCTTGGGCTACCACACACACAGCTGTCTAGGATACCCTCTGCTGTTTCCTCCATCTGTCCTTGCTTTCACAATCTTTGAACGGGCGGCAGTCACTCTCTGGCAAAGTGGTTAGAAGCGAGAGGTTGCTGCACAGTGTTGTTCCTTCGTAATTCCTTTCATGACCGTATGCTTGAGCGGTTCGTGCAGAGTTATGCACCTGTAAGAAAGCTTTCTGCACAAAGCCTTCTGTCTCGGGTTCAAAAGTAGAGGCCCTCTCCTTCTGTCTTTTTAGATGCACGCACACTCTTGAAAACCGTTCTGTCCTGAAACAGGATTGAAGTGGGAAGTTTCATTCTCCACGGTCTGCTTCAGTGATGGGATGCGTTCATGGCCAGATCTGCTGCCCGTGGCCTTCCTGCATGCCCGCTGCACACCCCAGAAGCTAGTTTACTCCCCTTTCAAATTAGTGTATGGACGGCCTCCTGTGCCTGGGGAGCCTTCCGGGAATCTTACATCAGATGGGGGATAATGAAATAGAAAGACAGCTTCAGGCCCTTTGGCCACCCTAAATAAATCACAAAGGTTCACCATTATGAAGGCCCCAATCTCCTTTGGGTCCCAGCTGCAGTCCTTCCAGGGAGAACTCTCAGTCTGTTTCACAAATTGGAAAAGGGACCCCTTTAAACCACAGTGGACAGGGCCTCGCTCTGTTGTTCTAACCACCCCTACTACTGTTAAGGTCTCTGGTGCCACCCTGTGGGTCCACCACGCCAGAGTAGAAGAGCCCACCACCCAGCCAAGAAGCTGCACCAGTGAAAAGTCTAGCCAAACCCCAAAGACCCACTCCAGATTGACCTCCAATGAGACCCAACCGACTGATGGACACCTGCTCGCCGTGGTCCCTAGTTCTCACCAGCACGATATCCTTCATTCTAACTGTGGCCCCTTCTGATTGGACTTTCCCCCAGGCACTTGTTATTGTTATTGTTTATTGGATAACCCTAGGGTGTTTTCCTGCCCTTACTTGTCCACAGGTTTTATCTGCTGTCAGGCTAGCTACAATAACTCCCTCTAACTAAGGTTGTGGACCTCACTTTTATTGGCCTTCTGCTGTTTACTTCTAAGCGCATTTCACCATGGTTTTCCCAACCCCAGTCAGTCCTGGTCTTCTGCTACGTGGTGTGTTTAACTTGCCCAACCCAGCGGAAGGTGGGGGGGACACCCCACACAATCGATCATACATGCCTGTCAATCCTTACCCAATCTTTCAGTCCTCCCCGGGAGTGATGCTCCACTTATATGAAAACCTCTTAGCCACCTCCGACATGCCCCGATGGCCATTCTCCTCCTTGTGAGCCTGCTGACTGTGTCAGGAGCTGCCTTTAGTGCGACCAGCATGGGGATGTCACAGGATCAGTACCAGGGGCCAACTCCACAACTCAGTGGAATTTTTCCACCCTCACTCAATTGGCCCTGGCCTTGCAGTGCCAGCTTGAATTTGAGCTTCAGTGGTCCTCCCAAACAGGCCCCGACTCGATTTACTCACAGTCACAAAAGGGGGACTCTGCCTCTTCAAAAAGGAAGAATGTTGTTTCTATGGTAATGAGTCAGGGGTCGTCCAAGAGACACTGACCCAATTATAGGAATGAATAAATTGCTGGTGGGAGGCACTCCAGCAGGCGACATTAGGGGATTCCCTCTCACAATGGTTTCCTTGGTTCACCCCCCCTCATTGGCCCACTCCTTAAAACCCTCACACAGTAGCATTTGGTCCTTGTATTTTTAATGCCCTTGGCAGGTCTGTCACTGAACAAATTGCCAAAGTCAGACTCCAGTTGCTCCTCACTCACTATCACCCTGTAAATAATCAAGTTGAGGCCCTCTAAACCAGGTGTTTAAACGGGTATCAAAGGGGGTAATGATAACGTGTTTTGAGGTGGCTGACCAATCCAGCATGGGAATCCTAGTCCCCGGCCCAGGGCCATTGTAGCCCAACTGGCCAGAGATGCAAGAGTGGCACAGATATGGACGTAAAATTGTATAAAATACCTCGTTTGCCTGTGCTCAGGGTTCAGACCTTGAGAGATTACTCTCTTCTCGGGTTGCTACCCTGATATAAATCTCCCATCCTCCAAGGACTCTGAGGGCTACTTGGTTTTTTTTTTTTTTTTGACCAGGATCCAGTCTGAGTTCCATAACACAACTAACGTCAAGAAACCAGTTTGGGAGGAAAGCATGCCACTTGAACCCTCTGGAAGTTGCTGGAAAGCATAAAACTAGCAAAAAACCCCAAACACCCCAAACACTCACAAAAACAGTGAGAGTCCCTGTGAGTTTGAAGGACAATCCAGATTCTCACACCGCTGTCCTAGCTCAAGTCCCACCTCAGGTCGTGTCTGCAACAAACGTCATCCTCTTGGCCTGTGCCTGACTGAACAACGGAGGACCATGGTGGAAGTGTTCTCAAGTGTGTGAGCAAGAGTATAGAGAGGGGGCTATCCCAGGCTGTTCACTAGCACTTCCCTTCCAGAAGATAGAGTCATTTGAAAAAAGTGTGCTATAAGCAAGACGAACGATCCCATAGCTGTACCTCTGAGGGGCAAGTTTGTCTTTCTATGAAATAACTTAGAAAGAACTTTTCCTTCAAAGAGAACCCACATCAAACTTATGGGCGGATGCATAAGGAAAGTTAGAGAGGAGTCAGTGTAGAAAGGAAAGTTCTCATTTCATGGAGACAGAGGGGCCTTCAAGTCTATATACATAACCTTATGCAAGAATGCTGAATAGAAGCCGCCTTTCAAAAAACATCTACATCCATTACAATAGCATTTTCTAAAGTGGGTGAAAGCCTAAGAAAAGTGGTACATACTAAACTCTGAGGAAAGTAGGAAAAAAGGTCTGTGGTCTAATGCAACACTCCAAGGATCCCTTCTTTGCTGAGGTCAGACATCTTTTCAAATGGATATGCGGAAGACTAAGGCAATTGCCATACATTTCACCTGAGGAAAAAAGAATGTATAGTAATGGTCTTTCAAGGATAATCAGGAAGCATGAACACAGAAGCTATTTCGAACCTAAGGTTGGAAATCTAGGGCAGGGGGCCATGGACACAACTCTGTCAAGGAAACCGGTTTGTGTTGAATGAAATTTTTGACTCAAATCATGTTTCAGGAAGACAGAAGTATTTTCAAATGCGTGTGTGTGTGTGTGTGTCTGGGTTTGTGTAGATGGAGAGTGCTCATAAATTTAGGCCTGAGAAACAATTCTGTGCAGAACACAGCCTTCACCCAACAGCGTGTTTCACACAGATAGAAACCTTGTCAAAGTGCTGTGGGAAAGTACAAGAAAAGTACTATATGCTAAATGCTGAGAAACAAGTCTGCGGACAGTGCATCTCTCAGCTAACATCTTGCTTCTTGAAGATAAAAGCATTTTCAAACCTCTGTGTGGATGCCTAAGGGAAACGGTCATGAAGTGAAGTATGAGGAAAAGGCACTGTACAGAAACCAATCTGCTGATATCCGTATTCCAGACAACTGCAACATGTTCCAATGTTTGTGAAAACAAGGCAAGGTTCTGTATAATTCAGAGAGTATCCCAGTCAGCTGTGTGTGTGGAAGCCTAAGGTAAGTGCCGTACACCTAACACTGAGAGACAACCCTGGGGAGGGACCGTCCTTCACACACCTCAGCCCTGCAGATAGAAACATACTCCAAAGTGTGTGCCAAGGTGCTACAGTGAATGCCACAGACTCAACTCTATGAAACAACACTGCAGAGAGACTGTTCCTGCTATGGTTACCTTCCCTTTCCTTCTGAGAAAAGCGTTTCCCAAAGTGTGTGTGACAGCATAAGGAAAGTGCTGTATACCCAAGGCTGAGAGACGATGCCCCAGAGAAACTGTCCTTCCACAATCCTCTTGCTGCCTGAAGACAGAAGCATTTTCTGAAGTGTGTATGGAAGCATTGGGAAGGTGCCATGCACTTCCCTTGGAGAAATGAGTGTGCATTGAAAGCAGCTGTCAGCAGATCTCTTGATTCATGAAGATAGAAACGAGTTTCCAAAGTCCGTGTGGCAGCACGAGATAAGTGCCAGGTGCTTTCCTAAAAGAAAGAACGAACACAGTAGAGGTATCCGTTTTCAATTAACATCTCTTTTCCTGAAGCTAGAAGTCTTTTCAAAACTGGGTGCCAATGCATAAGGAAATCTCCATTTGTTTAAGTCCACAAAACAAAATTGGACAGATACTGCCTTTTTACTGACAGCAACCTTCTGGAGGATAGAAGCATTTCCATAGTGTGTGTGGAGACATAGAGGTATTGCTGTATATCGAATGCCATGAAACCAGTCTGGGAGGAATATGTTTCACATGAACCCCCTGGATGTTGCTTGAAAGCATAACGGTAGCAAAAACCCCAAGCACTCACAAACACAGGGAGAGTCCCCATAAGATCGAAGGAGAAGCCAGAGCCTCACGCCAGGGGTCCCCATCAAATTAGATCTCAGATCGTGATGCCAACAAACATCATTCTCTGGGTCCTGTCAGAACAAAACACAGTGGGACTCAAGGTAGAAATGTTTTCTAGTGTGTGAGAGCGACAGGATGGAGAGGATGTTTTCCCATGATGTCCACCAGCACCTCCTTTGCTGAAGATAGAGGCATTTAAAAAAGTGTGCCTTAAGCATTCAGAAGGTGCCATAGCTGTACCTCTGAGAGACAAGTCGGTCTGTGTAGGAAACAACTTGGAAGGAACTTCTTCCTTCATAAAGTACCCCTGTCAAATGTATGGATGGTAATAAATGGTCAAAATGTTAAAAAAATAATAATAAATGGTCAAAATTTTAAAACATGTATGGGTGGACGCATAAGGAAAGTGAGAGAGGAGTCTGTGTAGAAAGGAACGTTCAATTAACATCTTATTTCATGAAGACAGAGGCGCCTTCAAGTGTATGTGTTGAAAGCCTAAGGAAAGTGCCATATACTTACCCGAAGAAGGAACAGTGTATAGGAGCAGCCTTACAAATAACATCTATGTTCATTACAATAGCATTTTCAAAAGTGAATGAATGCCTCAGAAAAGTGCCCCATACTAAATTCTGAGGGGCATATTAAAAAGAAGTCTCTGGTCTATTGAAGTACCCCACAGATTCTAGTTTCCTGAGAACAGACTCCTTTTCAAATGGATATATGGAAGCCTAAGCCAATTGCCATGCAATTCACCTGAAGAAAAAAACACTGTATAGAAATGGTCTTTCATGCAACTACGAGGATGGAACTAGAGGGTATTATGCTGAGCGAAATAAGTCAATCAGAGAAAGACAATTATCATATGATCTCTCTGATATAAGGAACTTGAGGGGCAGGGCAGGGGCTTGTGGTGGGTAGGGAGGAAAAAATAATGAAACGAGATGGGCTGGGGAGGGAGACAAACCGTAAGAGACTCCTAATCTCACAAAACAAACTGAGGGTTATGGGGGGTGGGAGGGTAGGGATAGGGTAGATGGGTTATGGACATTGGGGAGGATTTGTGCTTTGGTGAATACTGTGAAATGTGTAAGCTTGGTGATTCACAGACCTGTACTCCTGGGGCAAAAAAAAAAAAAAAAAAAAAAAAAAAAAGAAAGAAATGGCCTTTCAAGTCTAATCAGGAAGCATGAAGATAGAAGCAACTTTGAACCTAAGGCTGAAAATCTAGGGCAGGGGTTCATGGACGCAGCTCTGTCAGGGAAACCAGTCTGTGTAGAATGAAACTTCCAACTCAAATGCTGTTTCAGGAAGACAGAAGAATTTTCAAACATGTTTGTTTATGTTTGTGTGTGGACAGAAGGAGAATGCCCATACACTTAAGCCTGAAAAACAAGTCTGTGCAGAATACAGCCTTCACTTAACAGCGTGCCACATGAAGCTAGCTAGTGTGGGCAGAATACACGTTTCACCTAACTGCGTGTCCACATAACGCTAACAGCGTGACAAGGGATAGAATCTGGTCAAAGGCAGGAAAGTACCGGGAAAGTGCTATGTGCTAAATGCTGAGAAACAAGTCTGGGGACAGTGTAACTCTCAGCTAACATCTTGCTTCGTGATGATAGAAGTGTTTTCAAACCTCTGTGTGGCACCTCAGAGAAATCATCATGAAGTGAAGTATGGGGGAAATGGCACTGTGCAAAAACCACCTACCGTCTATCCTCTTTTCAGATGACTGCAGCATGTTCGAGGGTTGGTGAAAGCAAGGGCAGGGGGCAGATACTGCAGAAGGTCAGCCATGTGTGTAGAAGCCCAAGTTAAGTGCTATACACCTTACACCGAGAGACAACACTGGGGAGGGACTGTCCTTCACGCCCCTCTGTCCTGCAGAAGGAAGCACATTCCAAAGTGTGTGTGAGGTCGTTAAGGAGAGCACCACAGACTCAACACTACCAAACAACACTGCAGAGAGACCGTCCCTGCACATGGTTACCTTCCCAGTACACAGGAGGGAAGTGTCTCCCAAAGTGTGTGGGACAGCATGAGAAAAGTGCCATATAGCAAAGACTGCACGACAATGTCCCAGAGAAACTGTCCTTCCTTCCACAAACCTCTTTCTGTCGGAAGACAGAAGGGTTGCCCCAAGAGTGTGTGGGCGCATTAGGAAGGCGCCACACACTTTCCCTGGAGAAACAAGTGTGCATTGAATGCAGCTGTCAGCAGGCCTCATGTTTCGTGAAAAGAGAAACATGTTTCCAAAGTCCATGTGGCAGCTTGAGGAAAGTGGCAGGTGCTTACCTTTAGGAAAGAATGAATACTCTGGAGGGAGCAGTTTTCTAATATCATCTCCCTTCTTGAAGCTAGAAGCCTGTTCAAAACTGGGTGTGAATGCATAAAGAAAGCACCGCCTGTTTAAGTCCAGGGAAAAAATTGTGTAAAGCTGCCTTTCAACTGAAAGCAACCTTCTTGAGGACAGAAGTATTTCCAAAGTGTGTGTGGAAGCACAGGAGAGGTACCATGTACATAACGCTAAGAAACCAGTCTGGGGAGAAACCGTGGCACGTGAAAGCCCTGGATGTTGCTGGAAAGCATTATGCTAGCGAAAACCCCAAACACTCACAAACACAGGGAGAGTCCCCGTGAGGTCGAAGGAGAAGCCAGAACCTCGAGGAGGGGCAGAGAGGTAGGAGACCCTGTTTCAACCAGTCCCCTGAGGTGAGTTAATATCTACCGGAACACTCTGCACACCCATGAAATCAGCTTGAGTTGTAGGATTATACACTTCTGGATATCTACGGGAGGAGATCATCAGGGGAGAGGTAAATTGGGAGGGTCTGGATTGATATCGGAGGATAACCAGAAGGGGGCCACCATTGGAAAGTAATGCCCCAATGCAAAAGTGTCCTGTGCTTGGGGACCAGCATTAACTTAGAGTCAAGTAAAAAGCACTCAGAAAGAATGAAGGGTCTTAAGGGGTGAGTGCTGGAATCGGGTGGCCACATGCAGGGATCTAAGCCCATGGTCCCAAGGTGGTCACAGCTGGTGCAGCGCCCACCCATGCCTGAGAGAGTCCCCGAACCCGTGGCTTTCAGTTGCTTGCACCAGTGCTGGGGCTGTGTGCCTCTCTGTTCACGCCTGATAGACACTGGTGCAGTCTCCTGCCTGAGATCCCCGGACCCGCAGCATTCCGCAAACTGCACCACCATCTTCCGAGACCTGGGCTGCAGCCGGGTCTGAACGCACCTGGCATGGGTGTGGTCTCCAGACAACAGTCTGGGCAACAACAGACACCACGAGTGATATCGCTCAGGGTTGTAGTGGCACGGGAGTGCAGAGACAAGTGGGGAGACGGTGGCTGGGAGTGAACACCACCCGTGGGAGGTTGCAGTGTTCCTCGGAGTTTGCAGAAGGGGAGTCTGTGTGCTCTCCTCCATCCGGGGTGCAGCACACTAAGGCTTCTCTCTCAGGCGAAGGTCTGTGTGCGGACAGTGTATTTTGCTCTGACCATCTGAAAAGCTGCCAAAAGAAAAAAACCTCCAGAGAACAAAAGCCTGAAAAACCAGTTTCCACAGAGCCCAGACCCATGCTAGTGGGCAGAGCAACTCAGCCCAAGCATGGTTGACCGAAAATCAATGTGGAAAACCCCTCCCCCAGAAGACAAGCCTAAAGAACAAGAAGATAACCACCACAGGGTCCTCATAAAACTGCAAAACCCAAACATCAGGGAAAAATAGTATATTAAGCTCCTAGTATTGTCCCCAAACCTGTATATTTCACAGATACAACTTTTTAAAAATTCGTTTTCACAATTCTTTCATTTTTTTAAACCTACTTACCATTACAACTAGATACTTAATACAACATATTACATAATAACTTTTTTACTTGAACTTTTTTCATATGTATATACCTGGGTTTCTTTTTCTTTCTCTTGTTTTACTTTTATATATATATATATATATATATATATATATATATATATATATATATATGCTTCAAAGTAATCCTTTTCCCCTTTGCAATACTACCCCTATATAAAAGCTGTTTTTAATTTCCCTTTATCCCTGGAAATTTGAGTCCTTTAAAAAAGATAACAAAATACACCCAGGAATTATGGACATTGGGGAGGGTTTGTGCTTTGGTGAATGCTGTGAAAGATGTAAGCCTGATGATTCACAGACCTGTACCCCTTGGGCAAATAATAAAAATAAAATAAAAAAAAATACACCCAGGAAGCACTGGAATAAACTTTCTTGCCCACATCAAGGGTTTATTTATAACTACCTACCCATCCTATTCTTCTGCCAGTGTTTCTATTTGTTATTGTTTTTGTACCATATAGATCTTATTCTTGGGGTTCATTTTGGCTGAGTTTTTCTTCATTTTTCTTTCTTGTCTCTTACTTTTGTCAGTATTTCTGTTTGTTCATTATTGATTTATGTACCTTATAAATCTTACTATTGGGACTCATCTTGGCTGGGGTGTTTCTTTCTTTTCCTCTCTTTTTCTCTTTCTTTTTCCTTTCTTTTTGGTGGTGAGTTCTGACTACTTTGTAACTATCCAAGGGGCATCTTGACTGGATTGTGGTTAACATATTAAGCTACACATCCCCTCAAACACCTCTCACCAAAATGACTAGGAAGAGGAACACCCAACAGAGGAAAAATTCAGAGACTGTGACCTCTGCCACAGAACTATTGGATATGGACATAAACAATATGTCAGAAATGGAATTCAGGGTAAAAACTGTTCAGGCAGTGGCTAAATTGGAGAAGACCATTAGTAGCAACATAGCCTCTCTGAGGGCAGAAGTAAGAGCTGATCTGGCAGAAGTCAAAAATACTACCACGGAGATCCAATCTAATCTAAATACTTTAACAGGTAGGATAACTGAAGCAGAAGATCAAATTAGTGATCTGGAAGATGGGCTGATAGAAAAGCTGGATCAGAAGGAGGTCTGGAAGAAGCAACTTAGAAGTCATGAACACAGAATTAGGGAAATAAATGATACCATGAAGTGTTCCAATGTCAGAATTATTGGGATCCCTGAGGGGGTGGAGAAAGAGAGAAGACTAGAAGATTTAGTTGATCAAATACTGGATGAAAATTTCCCTAATCTGGGTAATGGAACAAGTGTTAGTGTCCTAGAGGCAGAGAGGACACCCACCCCCCAAGATCAATGAGTCTAGAAAGACCCCCCCAGGTGCTTAATGGTGAGATTCATGAATCATAAATTCAGATAGGAGGTCTTAAGGGCAGCTAGGGGGAAGAGGAAGGACCATCAGAATAACGTCAGACCTGTCCACAGAAACCTGGCAAGCCAGAAAGGGCTGGCAAGACATATTTAGGGCACTCAATGAAAAGAACATGCAGCCAAGATTAGTTTATCCAGGGGCACCTGGGTGGCTCAGTAGGTTAAAGCCTCTGCCTTAAGCTCAGGTCATGATCTCAGTGTCCTGGGATTGAGCCTCGAATCAGGCTCCCTGCTCAGTGGGGAGCCTGCTTCCTCTTCTCTCTCTCCCTGCCAATGACATGGATCACTGGGAGTGTTGCATAAATGATGAATCTTGGATAACTGAAAAAATAAGAAAATTAAAAAAATTTTTTAAATTAAAAAAATAAGAGCTGGAGCAAACAATCCTAACATTTGTATGGAACCAGAAAGACTCCAAATCACCAAGGAAAGGATGAAAAAGAAGACCAAGCTGGGGCCATCACTTTGCCTGACTTTAAGCTATATTACAAAGCTGTGATCACCAAGACAGCATGGTATTGGCACAAAAACAGACACATAGACCAATGGAACAAGATAGAGACTCCAGAAATGGAACCTCAACTCTATGGTCAACTAATCTTTGACAAATCAGGAAAAATATCTGATGGAAAAAAGTCTCTTCCATAAGTGGTGTTGGGAAAATTGGACAGGTTGCATATAGAAGGATGAAACTGGACCACACACAAAGATAATCTCAAAATGTATGAAAGAGGCGGAAGTGGCAAGATGGCAGAGGAGTAGGAGACTGATTACCATCAGGTCCCAGAAATTCACCCAGATAGCTATCAAAGTATTCTGAACACCTACAAATTCTACAGGAGATCGAAGAGAAGAAGAGCAGCAATTCTAGGAACAGAAAATCGACCAGTTTCTGGAAGGTCCAGGTTTCTTCTGAGTAGGTTAGTGTATATTTCTCTGGGGTCATTGCTACCCTTTAGTATTTTGTTCTCTCATCCATCTATTCTTATCTGCATAAAATGACAAGGCAGAAAAAATCAACACACACAAAAAAAGAACAAGAGGCAGTAATGATGGCTAGCAACCTAATCAATGCGGACATTAGTAATATGGCAGAACTAGAGTTCACAATGACGATTATCAAGGTTCTGGCTAGGCTTGAAAAAAGCATGGAAGATAATAGAGAATCCCTTTCTAGAGAAATAAAACCCTTTCTGGAGAAATAAAAGAACTAAAAACTAACCAAGCTGAAATTAAAAGAACTATTAATGAGATGCAATTAAAAATGGAGGCTCGTACTGCTAGGATAAATGAGGCAGAAGACAGGATTAGTGATTTAGAAGACAAAATGTCAGAGAATAAAGAAGCGGAGGAAAAAAAGACAAACACCTACTGGACCATGAGGGGAGAATTCGAGAGATAAGTGATACCATAAGAGGAAACAAGATTAGAATAATTGGGATACCAGAAGAGGAAGAGAGAGAGAGAGAGAGAGGGCCAGAAGGTATATTGGAGTAAATTATAGTACAGAATTTCCCTAATTTGGTGAATGGAACAAGCATCAAAATCCAGGAGGCACAGAGAACCCCCCTCAAAATCAATAAAAATAGGTACACGCCCTGTCATCTAATAGTAAAACTTACAAGTCTTAGTGACAGAGAAAATCCTGAAAGCAGCTCGGGACAAGAGGTCTATAACATACAATGGTAGAAATATTAGAATGACAGCAGACCTATCCACAGAGACCTGGCAAGCCAGACAGAACTGGCATGATATATTCAGAGCACTAAATGAGAAAAACAAGCAGCCAAGAATACTATATCCAGCTAGGCTGTCATTGAAAATTGAGAGATAAAAAGCTTCCAGGACAAATAAAAACTAAAGGAATTTGCAAACACCAAGGCAGCCCCACAGGAAATATTGAAAGGGGTCCTCTAAGCAAAGAGAGCCTAAAAGAAACATAGACCAGAAAAGAAGAGACACAATATACAGTAGCAGTTACCTAACAGGCAATACAATGGCTCTAAATTCATATCTCTCAATAGTTGCTTTCAATGTAAATGGACTAAATGACCCAACTAAAAGATACAGGGTATCAGAATGGATAAAAAAACAAGACCCATCAATATGCTGCCTATAAGAAACACAACTAACATGCAAAGACACCTCCAGATTTAAAGTGAGGGGGTAGAGAACAATTTACCATGCCAATGGACATCAAAAGAAAGTCAGTGGCAAACCTTATATCAGATAAATTAGATTTTAAGCCAAAAAATATCATGAAAGATGAGGAAGGACACTATATCATCCTAAAAGGATCTGTCCAACAGTAAGATCTAACAGTCATAAATATCTATGCCCCTAACATGGGAGCAGCCAATTATATCAACCAATTAATAACAAAATCAAAGAAACACATTGACAATAATACAACATTAGTAGGGGACCTTAACATCCCCCTTACTAAAATGGACAGATCACTGAAGCAAAAATCAACAAGGAAATAAAGGCTTTAAATGACACCCTGGACCAGTTGGACATCACAGGTATATTCAGAACATTGTATCCCAAAACAACAGAAAATACATCCTTCTCTAGTACACATGGAACATCCTCCAGAATAGACCATATTCTGGGTCACAAATCAGGTCTCAACAGGTACCAAAAGATTGGGATCATTCCGTGCATATTTTCAGACCATAATGCTCTGAAACTAGAACTCAACCACAAGAGGAAAGTTGGAAAGAACTCAAATACATGGAGGCTAAAGAACACCCTACTCAAGAATGAATGGGTCAACCAGGAAATTAAAGAAGAATTAAAAAAATTCATGGAAACAAATGAAAATGAAAACACAACTGTTCAAAATCTTTGGGACATGGCAAAAGCAGTCCTGAGAGGAAAGTGTATAGCAATACAAGACTTTCTCAAGAAACAAGAAAGGTCTCAAGTACACAACCTAACTCTACACCTACAAAAGCTAGAGAAAGAACAGCAAAGAAAGGCTACACCCAGCAGGAGAAGAGAAATCATAAAGATCAGAGCAGAAATCAATGAAATAGAAACCAAAAGAACAGTGGAACAAATCAATGAAACTAGGAGCTGGAGTTTTGAAAGAATTAATAAGATTGATAAACCCCAGGCCAGACTTATCCAAAAGAACAGAGAAAGGACTCAAATTAATAAAATCATCAATGAAAGAGGAGAGGTCACAACCAATACCAAAGAAATACAAACAATTTTAAGAACATGTTATGAGCAACTGTACATCAGGAAATTTGACAATCTGGAAGAAATGGATGCATTCTTAGAGAAATATAAACTACCAAAACTGAACCAGGAAGAAATTGAAGACCTGAATAGACCCATCANCATGACCTGAATAGACCCACAACCCGTAAGGAGATTGAAGCAGTCATCAAAAATCTCCCAAAAAACAAGAGCACAGGGCCAGACGGCTTCCCAGGGGAATTCTACCAAACATTTAAAGAAGAATTAATACTCTCCTGAAACTGTTCTAAAAAATGGAAATGGAAGGAAAATTTCCAAACTCATTCTATGAGACCAGCATTATTACCTTGATCCCCAAACCTGGCAAAGACCCCATCAAAAAGGAAAATTACAGACCAATATCTTTGATGAACATGGATGCAAAAATCCTCAACAAAATACTAGCCAATAGGATCCAGCAGCACATAAAAAGGATTATTCACCACGACCAAGTGGGATTTATTCCTGGGATGCAAGGTTGGTTTAACATTCGCAAATCAATCAATGTGATACAAGACATTAATAAAAGAAAGAACAAGAACCATATGATCCTCTCAATAGATGCTGAAAAAGCATTTGACAAAGTACAGCACCCTTTCTTAATCAAAACTCTTNAAAATTTTATTTTCATGTCTACTGCCCATTTCTTGACTGGGTTATTTGTTTTATGGGTGTTGAGTTTGAGAAGCTCTTTATAGATTTTGGATACTAGCCCTTTATCTGATATGTCATTTGCAAATATCTTCTCCCATTCTGTCAGTTGTCTTTTGGTTTTGTTGACTGTTTCCTTTGCTGTGCAAAAGCTTTTAATCTTGATGAAGTCCCAATAGTTCATTTTTGCCCTTGCTTCCCTTGCCTTTGGTGAGGTTCCTAGGAAGAAGTTGCTGCGGTTGAGGTCGAAGAGGTTGCTGCCTGTGTTCTCCTCGAGGATTTTGATGGATTCCTTTCTCACATTGAGGTCTTTTATCCATTTTGAGTCTATTTTTGTGTGTGGTGTCAGGAAATGATCCAGTTTCATTTTTCTGCATGTGGCTGACCAGTTTTCCCAACACCATTTGTTGAAGAGACTGTCTTTTTCCCACTGGACATTCTTTCCTGCTTTGTCGAAGATTAGTTGACCATAGAGTTGAGGGTCCATTTTTGGGTTCTCTATTCTGTTCCACTGGTCTATGTGTCTGTTTTTGTGCCAGTACCATACTGTCTTGATGATGACGGCTTTGTAATAGAGCTTGAAATCTGGAATTGTGATGCCGCCAACTTTGCTTTTTTTTTTCAACATTCCTTTGGCTATTCGGGGTCTTTTCTGGTTCCATATAAATTTTAGGATTATTTGTTCCATTTCTTTGAAGTAAATTGCTGGTATTTTGATGGGGATTGCATTAAATGTGTAGATTGCTCTAGGTAGCATAGACATTTTCACAATATTTATTCTACCCATCCATGAGCATGGAATGTTTTTCCACTTCTTTGTGTCTTCCTCAATTTCTTTCATGAGTACTTTATAGTTTTCTGAATACAGATTCTTTGCCTCTTTGGTTAGGTTTATTCCTAGGTATCTTATGGTTTTGGGTGCAATTGTAAATGGGATTGACTCTTTAATTTCTCTTTCTTCTGTTTTGTTGTTGGTATATAGAAATGCAACTGATTTCTGTGCATTGATTTTATATCCTGACACTTGACTGAATTCCTGTATGAGTGCTAGCAGTTTTGGAGTGGAGTCCTTTGGGTTTTCCACATAAAGTATCATATCATCTGCAAAGAGTGAGAGTTTGACCTCTTCCTTGCCGATTTGGATGCCTTTTATTTCTTTTTGTTGTCTGATTGCTGAGGCTAGGACTTCTAGTACTATGTTGAATAGCAGTGGTGATAGTGGACAGCCTTGCCGTGTTCCTGACTTTAGGGGAAAAGCTCTCAGTTTTTCTCCATTGAGAATGATATTCGCTGTGGGTTTTTCGTAGATGGCTTTGATGATATTGAGGTATGTACCCTCTATGCCTACACTATGAAGAGTTTTGATTAAGAAAGGGTGCTGTACTTTGTCAAATGCTTTTTCAGCATCTATTGAGAGGATCATATGGTTCTTGTTCTTTCTTTTATTAATGTCTTGTATCACATTGATTGATTTGCGAATGTTAAACCAACCTTGCATCCCAGGAATAAATCCCACTTGGTCGTGGTGAATAATCCTTTTTATGTGCTGCTGGATCCTATTGGCTAGTATTTTGTTGAGGATTTTTGCATCCGTATTCATCAAAGATATTGGTCTGTAATTCTCCTTCTTGATGGGGTCTTTGCCTGGTTTGGGGATCAAGGTAATGCTGGCCTCATAAAAGGAGTTTGGAAGTTTTCCTTCCAATTCTATTTTTTGGAACAGTTTCAGGAGAATAGGTATTAATTCTTCTTTAAATGTTTGGTAGAATTCCCCTGGGAAGCCGTCTGGCCCTGGGCTCTTGTTCGTTGGGAGATTTTTGATGACTGCTTCAATCTCCTTACTGGTGATGGGTCTATTCAGGTCTTCAGTTTCTTCCTGGTTCAGTTTTGGTAGTTTATATTTCTCTAAGAATGCATCCATTTCTTCCAGATTGTCAAATTTGCTGGTGTAGAGTTGCTCATAATATGTTCTTAGAATTGTTTGTATTTCTTTGGTGTTGGTTGTGATCTCTCCTCTTTCATTCATGATTTTATTAATTTGAGTCCTTTCTCTTTTCTTTTGGATAAGTCTGGCCAGGGGTTTATCAATCTTATTAATTCTTTCAAAGAACCAGCTCCTAGTTTCGTTGATTTGTTCCACTGTTCTTTTGGTTTCTATTTCATTGATTTCTGCTCTGATCTTTATGATTTCTCTTCTCCTGTTGGGTGTAGGCTTTCTTTGCTGTTCTTTCTCTAGCTTTTGTAGGTGTAGAGTTAGGTTGTGTACTTGAGACCTTTCTTGTTTCTTGAGAAAGGCTTGTATTGCTATATACTTTCCTCTTAGGACTGCTTTTGCTGTGTCCCAAAGATTTTGAACAGTTGTGTTTTCATTTTCATTTGTTTCCATGAATTTTTTTAATTCTTCTTTAATTTCCTGGTTGACCCATTCATTCTTGAGTAGGGTGTTCTTTAGCCTCCATGTATTTGAGTTCTTTCCAACTTTCCTCTTGTGGTTGAGTTCTAGTTTCAGAGCATTATGGTCTGAAAATATGCAGGGAATGATCCCAATCTTTTGGTACCTGTTGAGACCTGATTTGTGACCCAGAATATGGTCTATTCTGGAGAATGTTCCATGTGCACTGGAGAAGAATGTGTATTCTGTTGTTTTGGGATGGAATGATCTGAATATATCTATGATGCCCAACTGGTCCAGGGTGTCATTTAGAGCCTTTATTTCCTTGTTGATCTTTTGCTTTGAAGATCTCTCCATTTCAGTAAGGGGGGTGTTAATGTCCCCTACTAATACTGTATTAATGTCAATGTGTTTCTTTGATTTTGTTATTAATTGGTTGCTATAATTGGCTGCTCCCATGTTAGGGGCATAGATATTTATGACTGTTAGATCTTACTGTTGGACAGATCCTTTTAGGATGATATAGTGTCCTTCCTCATCTTTCATGATATTTTTTGGCTTAAAATCTAATTTATCTGATATAAGGTTTGCCACTGANCAGCTTTCTTATGCTGTCCATTGACATGGTAAATTGTATTCCACCCCCTCACTTTAAATCTGGAGTTGTCTTTGCGTGTAAGATAAGTTTCTTGTAGACAGCATATCGATGGGTCTTGTTTTTTTATCCATTCTGATACCCTGTGTCTTTTAGTTGGGGCATTTAGTCCATTTACATTCAGAGTAACTATTGAGAGATATACATTTAGAGCCATTGTATTGCCTGTAAGGTGACTGTTACTGTATATTGTGTTTCTTCCTTTCTGGTCTATGTTTC